>JAPFFP010094662.1:0-20456 GCA_026153255.1 Solanum medicagineum | reverse complement strand
CTGCGTACATCCGACCCCCCTCACCCCGCAATGAGCGGGAGCCTTTTGAGGCACTGGGGTATGTTGTTGTTGTTGTTATAGAGGAACAGGATAAAATGCCCTCTCTTATAAAACTGATCATCTAGTACCGTGATGGGGCAAGTATCCAATACAGACTTGTTACGCTTCAGTTCATTTTTTTGATGAAACATTTAAAATGCATTTACAAAGTATTTTTCTATAAAATAACATATAAATCGCATTTGTCAAATGCATTTTATGTGTATTTTATATAAATCACATTTGTTCAATGTGTTTCACGAGAGTAACTCAAAAATGAACTATTGTGGGGGACACGGACCTACCATATACCTTTCTAGTTTTGCAATTTTGTTCTCAAATTCATGTTTTCATCTAGTTGGCCTAAAATTTAACCAAGACTATTTTTGTGAAATTTTTTTTATGTCGATCGTGATTCTTGCCTCAGATTTGCCATCGGATTTTGGAAAGATGTGTTATGAAAGTGTTCTCTCATCTTGGTGTATTTTGAAAATTTTATCGTGTGTAACAACAAATAATTTTCATATTGCTCATAATTGTTAAAATAGGGAATCGATATTTGATATTACAAAGTGATTGTCAAAACTTGTACAATATGAAAATTAGAAAGTATCATTCAATTAGACAAAATTAATAAGATAGATTTGAATAACAATTTTGCAATCAGAAAGTAACAATATTAGTTATGAGTACTAATAAAATCTACTCATCAGAAACTAATGAATGTTTTAAATAAATAAAGTTCCAACAGTAGGAGTTTATGGAGAAAAGTATATCTAATGTCTAATAAGTTAAGTGTGCAAACATAATCGGAACAATGGAGAACAGGAAAAGACAATTTGAATGGAATTCCCATATAAAAAAGTGAAAAGAGGAGACGAAATAGTAGGTACCTTTTTAAATTATGTAATTTTTAATGTATATGTTGATGAATCCTTATGGAATAAGTACGTAGACATTTTTGAGATAATTTTCAATGTATATAAATTTTTAGTGGTCCGATGAATGTGAGAAGAGCCTCCAAGAGTTGAAAACGAGATTCATTACGATGCCAGTTTTAACGTTGCTTGATGGGACAGAAGACTTTGTGATATATAATGCCGCGTCTAAAGTTTGATCAGGTTGTGTGTTGATGTAGACGGGAAAAGTAATAGCCTATGCTTCCAGATAGCTTAAGGTTCATAGAGGAACTATCCAATTCATTATCTTGAGTTGGCAACGGTGGTATATGCACTTATGATTTGGCACCATTACTTATATGGAGTACATGTGGATGTGTTCACTGACCACAAGAGCCTGCAGTATGTTTTTAGTCATAAGAGCTCAACCTGCGGCAGAGGAGATGGTTAGAGTTGCTCATGGACTATGACATGAGCATTCTCTACCACCCAGGTAAAGCTAACATTGTTTTTGACACTCTTAGTAGGTTGTCAATGGAGAGTACGACCAATGTTGAGGAAGGAAAGAAAGAGTTTGCTAAGGAAGTGCATAGATTTGGCTCGATTAGGAGTTCAACTCGAGGAGAATGATGAAGGGGGAGTCAATTTCCAAAATGGGTCTGCGTCATGTGTAGTAGTGGAGGTGAAAGAAAAGCGAGATCAAGATCCTATTCTACTTAAGTTGAAAGAAGTTGTCCATAAAAAGAAGGTGATAATTTTCTCCAAAGGGGGAGATGATGTGTTGAGATACAAGAGTAGATTATGCATACCAAATGTTGACGGTGTTCGAGATAGAATCATGGCTGAAGCCCACAACTCTAGATATTCCATTCATCCTGACTCTACCAAGATGTACTATGACTTAAGAGAAGTTTATTGGTAGAGTATTATAAAGAGGGATATTGTTGAGTTTGTTTCTAAGTGCTCAAATTGTCAACAAGTTAAAGTTAAACATCAAAGGCCGTGTAGATTGGCTCAAAACTTTAACATTCTCGAATGGAGGTGGGAGATGATCAATATGGACTTTATGACCAGTGTATCGAGGTCTCAAAGGCAACATGATTTTTGTATGAGTGATTGTGGATAGGATGACTAAATGAGCTCACTTCTTATCTGTCAAGATGACCGACACTATAGAAAAGTATGCCAAGTTGTACACCCATAAGATTGTGAGGTTACATGGAGTCCCCTTGTCCATCATCTCGGATAGAGGAGCTCAATTCACATCCCATTTTCAGATATCGTTTTAGAATGGATTGGGTACTAAGGTTAATATGAGCACTGCCTTTCATATAAGACAGATAGCCAGGCAGAGTGTACCATTCAAACCTTGGAGGATACCTTTATGGCTTGTGTCCTTGTCTTTAAAGGAAATTGGATTACCATTTACCTATAATCAAATTTGCATATAACAATAGTTATCATGCATAGATTCAGATGGCTCCTTCTGAGGCTTTGCATGGGAGGAGATAAAGATCACTAATTGGGTGGTTTGAGGTTGGAGAAGTCAAGTTGGTTGGACCCGATCTTGTCTATCAATCTATGGAGAAGGTGAAGGTTATTAGTGAAAGGTTGAAAACTGCACAGAGCTGCTAGAAATCATACACTGATGTGAGGAGAAGAGACTTAGAGTTTGAGGTAAATGATTGTGTATATCTGAAAGTGTCACCCATGAAGGGTGTCATGAGATTTGAGAAAAAAGGGAAACTGAGTTCATTCTATATTGGTCCTTATCAGATTGTGAAGAGGATTGGGAAGGTTGTTTATGAGTTAGTATTACCCTCTGAGCTAGACGTGATTCATTCGGTTTTTCATGTCTTGATGTTGAAGAAATATTTGAGATATCCTTCATTTGTAACCCCTATTGAAAGTATTGGAGTGAAGGATACCTTATCCTATGAAGAGGTTCCAGTAAGTGAAGGATAGCTTATCCTATGAAGAGGTTCCAGTCCAAATCCTTGATCAACAAGTTCAAAAATTGAGAACCAAAGAGATAACCTTTGTAAAAGTCCCGTGGAGAAATCAATTCCTTAAGGAAGCCATGTGGGAAGCTGAGGAAGATATGAAAGATAAATACCCGCGTCTATTCATACCTGATGATGAGAATGTTGAAGGTAATTTCCTTACTTTTGATTTGAATTGATTTGTCTATCCCTAAGTTGACTTGTTTATTCTTGAGTCTGAAGGGCGATTGACTAGATTATTGATTGGTCGATAGTTTGATTAGTTGAGTAATCGATGAGAGGAGTCTCGATTGTTATTTGTTCTTTGATGTCCAGCTTTACTCTTCATTCGAGGATGAATGATTTCAAGGGAGAGATAATGTAACACGCGATAAAATTATCAAAAAACCCCTAGATGAGAGATTCTCACATAACGTGTCTTCAAAAATTCCGATAGCAAGTTTGAGGCCGAAAATGCAATATGCATGTAAAATTGTATGGCAAAATGGTCTTTGTTGATTTTTAGAAAAACTGGATCGAAAGATAATTTTTAATGCAAAAATGTAATTCTAGAAAAGTTTGCGATATGTCCTCGTCACGGACTTATTGTGGACTGACAATTAGATGTGATCCAAATATTTTCTATAGGGTTAGAAAACTCAATCGGAAATTTTTTGACGAAAAAACTTGAAAACTTACCAAGTCCGCAACGCGAACTTGGTATGCCGAGGTGAAATTTTCAGTTTTTCATCAGGCACATTCTACATTTTTTTAATCCCTCCTAAACTTAAAACATAATCAAAATAGGTCATTTTGAGCATAAAAAATGTTTTATAATTAGCACTCATTCTTAAGCCTTTCTAAAGTTCTAACGAGGACTAGGGCTAAAGAGAAGAGAGGAAGAGCAAGGGTTCAAGGGAATTGAGGACGAATTCTAGCAAAGTTGATCGTTAAACTCTATACCAGGGATGTAAGACTATACTAAAATATGAAATTGTTCTTCCATGTGCCCATTGACTAAGAGAGATTGATAGATGAACACATTGAGTTTTTATGCATGTTTTCTTGTAAATTATACATACCCTACGTATTTTCACATGTTTATGATCATCATAAACTTGATTTACTGAATATAAGCTTTTACATAAGTTATTTTATAAACCCTATATGTTACAATTTAAACTAATGCATGCATGAACCTAGGGATTGAGTCTAGAGCCTTGACTTGAGAATGTTTATTGTGATTGTGATGTGAGCATGATGATAGGTTGATAGAACTTGATGGTCCCAAGAGTCTCCATAATTGAACTCTAAAGATTGGTCTAGTTGATGGTCCTCTTAATGACTGGTCTAAGCTCCTTTGAATGATTGATTGAGAATTGAGTTGATTAGATGACTGATAGGTCAGAAGGCTAGAGGTCATTGGTGGTGAGTAAGTGTAAGTCCCGCTCGTACTCATTAACTACGCGGCCAGCGTAGCAGAGGATTGGACCGTGAGAACGGATGTTTCCTTAGTCCCAAAAGAGGATGTGATGTTATTATAAACCCCCTGCTGTACACGCTTTTACCCTCGAAAAGAACCGGGCAGATGCCACAATGACATTGCTTCGTTGTACCATCACCAGCTCATAGGTGATGGATGTAGGTCCAAGAAACTCCCATATAGGTCCCCTAATGATAGTGTTCTGATGTTGATGTGATAGTATGTGTCTTGATTGATGATGACGTGATAGAGTTCTATTCCTTACTATGAGTTAAGGTTGAGTGCTTAATGAGCTGATATTATTCCACATACTAATGCCCCTTCAGTGCTGCATCGTTTTATGATGCAGATTCAGTTGATAGAGTACTTCAGCAGGCTAAACATTGAGGTTCGTAGCTTCTTGTTTTCAGATCGTGGTGAGTTCTCCCTTGCATTCGGAGGATGGTTATTTCTTCAGTTTTATTGAGTTATGTTTTCTTTTTGATTTGGTATTCATGGCCTATATGGTGCCTTCTTAGATATTAGTCGTAGAGGCTTCATAGACATAGATGGATTACGTTTGATGTTGAGGTTCCTTTTCCCCCCTTTTTGTTCTACTTTTAAACTAAGTTTGTTTCCTAATTTTTTTTTCTTATGATGGATGTTGATGATGAGTCTGATAGCCCACTAATAATTAGAATATTCTTTATTATCTTCCGCAAATGAACTGATTGAACGAGTGCGATGAGACTAGGTGGTTCGCTTGGGGGCTAGCAATAGTCTCCGAGTCCCAGTTACGCCTAGGGTACCCACCGGGTTGTGAAAAATTTGTGATTTTCATCCCAAAATTTTAATGTAATTATCCTCATCCTTTCTACTAAATTTTTATGAGTTTATGACTAGATTTTTAGAGTAGAAACGTGTACAATTTATGTTAAATTAAGAAAATATAGCCCTAGGATTTTTAGAATAAAATTTTGATTTAGGGATCAAATAACGATTCATTTTAATTGAAATTTGATGTATAAGTTTATTTTATTATGGGTAAACATAATATGAAGGAAATTTTCAGATTTGAATTTGAGGGCTCTGGATAACTTTTTGACCCGATTTTTGAGAAAAAATAAATATAGCAATATGGGTGTCACTGGATTAGTATTCTTATGTAGATTATGTATTTGAACAGATTTTGATCATCCGAAAGCATTAGAAAAGACTCAAGATCCGGAGTGTGATTCAATTAATTGAGGCAAGTGGACTTTCAAAACTTTGTAATTCTCGTAGAATTGTCAAAATTTCCTTTCTTCTATCCGTGATGCTTGAAATATTTGTAATATTATGAAAAATGGGGTAATTAAATATAAATGTGAGTTTTGGTGTTGTAATACTTGAATTGAAAAAGTGGTTAAGTGCTGAGAATTTTATTTTGAGATATATTGTCTTGGTTGGTGATTATGGGTCGATTTGTTTGTGAACTTCAACTCATGTTCATTCATTCCATGTCACACATACTTGCATTGATTCTGGATATTAATATATGAGTGAGATAGTGAAAATTGGGGCCGAGATCTTTACCGACCGAGATGTGATGCCAAGGTCATTGTTGGTGATATTGTGATACTGAGATCTTTGCTAGTGATATTGTGATGTCGAGGTCATTGCTGATGATATTGTCAACTAGCGGTAGTCAATGTACATTCTAAGGGAACCATCCTTCTTACACACAAAGAAGACCGGAGAACCCCAAGGAGAGACACTCATCCTTATGAATCTCTTCTCTAGCAAATCTCTCAACTGCTCCTTTAACTCTTTTAACTCTGCAGGGGCCTTTCTATATACCGAAATATAAATAGGTTGGGTATCAGGAAGAACATCAATTCCGAAGTCAATCTCCCTATTTGGAGGGATCCTAGGCATATCCTCAGGAAATATATCAAGAAACTCGCCTACAATCGGGATAAACTCAAGAGTAGGAGGCTCAACATCATTAGACTTAACTCGCACAAGGTGATAGATACATCCTTTAAAGGTTAGTCTTTGATCCTTGAGGTAAGAAATAAACCTACCCTTCGGCACAACAGAATATCCCTTCAACTAAATAATGGGCTCATTGGGAAGCTGAAATTTGACAATTCGATTTGTACAATCAACAGAGGTATAATAGGCATGAAGCCGGTCCATGCCAAGAATCACATTGAAGTCAACCATCTCTAACTCAATTAATCAGCAAGTGTATCCCTATAATAGATGGACGACACACAATCTCTAGATTCTCTCAGCTCAAATGGACTTACTAATAGGAGTAATAGAAAATGCCTCAAGCAAGTGAGCAGGAAGGATCTCAAATCTACCAACCACATATGGCATCACAAAAGAACAAGTCACACCCGGATCAAGTAAAGCATATAAATGAAAGGTAAAGACTTGAAGCATACCACCTACAACATCTAGTGCAACCTCTTGGTCCTATCAATTCCCTATCACATATAGATGGTTTGTCCCACAGGGTATCGTTGGTGCAGCACCTCTCTTATTACCCCTTAATGGTGGTGCTGTGGTAGAGGACTAAGCCTTATTGCCCCATATTGGACACTCCCACTAAAAGTGGCCTGGCTGGCCATACACTAGCAGGTGTTCCCTCCATCTCTACAATCTCTTAGATGCATCCTGCCACATTTCCCACAATGTGGCTTTCCTTTCGAGCCAAGAGTCACGCTTTCCTGAGACTGTGAACCTTATGCTCTAAAGTTTGGCTGACCTTGGGACTTTTGATCATACTTGTGGCTTCAGGCTGGTGCTCTAGTAGATGAAGGTGGTTGCCCGGACAGAAACTTCCTACTATTCTATTTCCTATCTTCCCAACCTCATGGATGGAGGTTTTAACCCTCTTATTTCTTATTTCCTCATCAGCCTGTTGCACATAGACCATCATCTTCCTATGTCCATGTCATACACAAGCATAACTCCTCTCCCATCATTCTTTGGCCATTTGTTCAACCCATCAACATATAAACCCAACCTGTTTCTCATGTCTGCAACCATCTTAGGAGCATGGCAAGCCAGCTGCATCAACCTAAGACCATATTCCTTCACCACCATAGAGTCCTGTTTCAAATTCAAGAACTCTCATACCTTGGCCTCCCTCAGCTGTCTTGGAAAGAAGCACCCCAAGAAAGCTTCCTCAAACATTGCCAAAGTCTAAACTAGGTCAACCATTCCTCGATTCTTCTTCTAATGGTTGTACAACAACATGGAAACACCCTTTGAACTGGTAGGTAGCCAACTCAACACTATCAACTTCAGCACATGCATCACCTAGAACACTTTCTGTAGCTCATCAATGTAGTTCTTAGGATCCTCAATGGACGTAGATCCCATGAACTTGGGTTGGTTAATCCTCAAGAACTCTCGAACTATGGATGTATCCTATGCATCATGTTTACTCGCTCCTTGTATAGTACCAGGTGTTTTCACAGCTTGGGCCAAGGTCTGGATGGCCTCGTAGAGCTCAACATTTAAGATGTCAGCCTGTGGTGGCTGTTGAGGGACGGCTTAGCCTATGTGTTCTTCATGATTCTGGGACTCAGGTTGGTTGACATTCTGCCTAAATGGATGCTCGCATCCTCTAAAAGATCTTCTTGGAGGCATGACCGCAATTCTGCAAATAGGTAATGCACGAATTAGAAGACAACTTTCATAGAGTTTAACTCTATAGCACGAATCAGAATACAAAAGAAGTGTAACCTTTCCTGATATTCTATAGCCTCCTGCTTATAATGTGTTATGCATAACACACCCACAAACAAGAATCTACTAGGCACAACTTCATAGACTCCCTAGGACACTTAAACTCTGTGCTCTAATACCAAGTTTGTCATGCCCCGAGATAGTACCCTTGGCGTGGCCAGCACTTGAAAAACCATTGTTGATTCCCAAAGAGAATCATCTAGCCTTATCATCACATCAACTCAACAACAGAAGAAAATGCTCAAATAAAAGGACATCATGTGAATAAATATAACTCTACTAAATATAATTTTCAATGAATAAGTTTGGAAACAATCAATACTCAACAAATTCTCTACTCAATGTCTATGAAGCCTCTAATCAATAATCTAGATGGTACTATGACAGGCCATAGATACCTCAAATCGAAGGAAGAAAGTACTAAGTCAAAATAGGAAATAAAAGATTTCCTCCGGAGGCAAGGAGGGCTCACTAACTCTGAAGTACACTGATCTAGATCTCAATGATGCATAGACTGAAGTCCTCTATCACCTATATCTGCATCATAAAGGTCCAAATGGACGTCAGTACATGGAATATACTGGTATGCAAAAAGGCTCAAGAAAGTAAAGCTCAAGGCACTCACCTCAACTCAAAAAACTCATGCTCGACTCGATATATGCAATTTTAAAGTAAATCATGATTTTAAAATAGACTTAGTAGAAATAAACTCAATTGAAGATATCATGCTCAATCAATGTTTGCTTAGAAGTTTCTCTTAAGCGATATCTAATCCCACCACCTTTAGTTTGGTAATGCATAATGAAAGCGATGTCGTTTCCACGCTCATCCTAAATGTGGTACGGTAAAAGATGATCAACTCTCTCATGATCCATAGTAAATGTCCAGCATCAGGGACAAGAGTCATCAGAACATATTGTATGACTATCTTACGCTGGCAACGTAGCTCAATGGGTTAGAGTAGACATGTGCTCACTCCCATCTCGGTGCTCGATACTCCTCCCAATACTAAAACATGCTCAACTTATCAATAAACTCAATCCTCAATGCTCAATCAATCAACTCAAATCTCAACCTCATTAGGTTATCGCATCTCAACTCATCTTAGTTTCTCATCAACAAAGTCAATCAATATAGACAATCAGACTCAACTCAGACTCAAACGGTCATTCAGACTTATTCAATTAGACTCATCATATAATGCTAGCAAGATACATAAAAATATAGAGAATTATATGCAACATACTTCTCAGGCTCGACCATGCTCAAGTTACTCAACTCATACAAACTCAAACCTCAACTCGATTCATGCATAGGTTTTATAAAGATTATTCAATTTAGGGTTCATGATACTAGGTATAAAATCATTGTGTTAATCTCATATCTAAAGTCATGCAACATGATAATTATCTCATATATTATCATAAGAACTCATAATAAATTTTGAAACTCAATAATTAGATGATAGGGATTTCAAAACGCAACTCATGTTCTTACTTTTGACTCAAATAGGTGAAAAGGCATGTGAACGAACTTAGTTCCACACCTTATTAAGACTTACATACATGGAAAATTTGAAGAATTATCAACTCTTAGAGAATCTCCACTCATATGCTTGGAATCCTAGCTTTCTCCCCTTTCTCAATGCTTTCTAAAGTTTCTAAGTGATTTTGAGGAGTGATTACCTTAGTATACTCATAAGGAGTCTCAAACAAGTCCAAAACATGGTGACTTTTACTTAAAAAGAATGGGAAAAGACAAAGTTACTCCTCAAGAAAAACTACCTAAATGGAACACGAAATCCCCTTTTACAGCCCGTGAAATAGGTTACGTGTCATGGTCCTCTCTCGTGGAAAGTAGATCAAAATTGTCAATTTCTGAATCACATTTTACGACCTATCAAATGATTTATGGAACAAGTTATAAGTCATATTCCCTCTCGTAGAACCTAGACCAAAATTATAGATTTCTAGATCTTGTTCCATGACTTGACAGACGACTCGTGGAACATGTTACGGGTCATATTTCATCTCGTAGACTCCTTTCCATACTTAGCCAAAGTTTTTTAACTCTAGAACACCTTTCATGACCTGGTCCATGAAAAATATTCTAGACTACAACTTGTAACCCCTCTCGTAGAACTAGGTTTGAGGACCTATTTCACTTTTAAAATTTCTGGGGTGTTACAAGTTGATACTCACCCTTGCTTCTACATTTTTGTAAGTTATGCACTCGGATCTATGTGATACACTCTTTTCTCTTTTTATCCAAGGTTTTCTATGGAGAGTAGTGAGGTTGTTATTTGTCATCTCAGCAAGCCTCATCCTCCTATTTATGATCTTGTTCTACTTTAGAGACAACATCATTTAAGACTTGTATTTTTCTTTTAAATCTATTGTAACACATTAGAGGCTTGTGCGCGTGACAACCAAGTTTTTGGGGGGATTTTGATTAAATTGACTTATTATCCGCAGTTAAAATTTTCACTTTGTATTATCCTTACACATTTTATTATTATAATTGGGTTTTAGGCTAACTTGTCTTTGTGGGATAAGATGAGTGCCATCACATCCATTTTTGGGCCATCATAGTTGTGAGCCCAGTTCTACCTATGTTAGCATCCTTCTATACAGACCGAGCTTCTACATATTTGAGAGGGAGGAACTTGTGTATTTTGGCAGACTCTCAGAGTCTTTTCTATTTATCTTACACTACAAATACCAAAACGCTATCGAACTGCTCAAACAATTATATGAGAACTCATTCTAGAGATAAAATAACATTCTGGAACTAATGGAATCATATGAAATCCAATTCAAGCACCCAAACTCAAATATTGACCAAATTAAAACTTTGGGTCATTACAACCATCATAACTAGGGACATTAGATCATGACAGATACCTCAATAAATATTTCAGTCAGTTAAAAAGTCGCAATTAGATTGGTTCTTTTCACACATATTAGATATTATCTTAATTGATATTTTAAAATCCTCAGCCACTAAAATTACTTAAATTGGTATATTAATTCTATTTTGAAAATGTTCAATTTTTTCAATCTTTAACTTTATAATTTGTTGACTTACAAACAACTTAACCAGTTTTTTAATAAACTGTGTTACAGACCATGATTTGTCAAGTTCTTGATTGTTGAACTTTTATTAGGCTCAACCAAGATGAGTATCCCTATTGTCAGTTGTTACATACACAAGTTTTAAAGCATAATTTTTTTCTTCACTTGAGTATATTACACCTAATACGCTAGGTCTATGCATCTTGATTTAAATAGTAAAAGTTAATTATTGAAATTGGTTGAGCAAGGTGCATCACCATATCATTAAATTTCTTGTGTTTCTCATATAAATCTGTAACCACATTTAGTCAAAACAAATATTTTTTAATGTGCCTGAAGATCATTTAGCATTTGAGGTATTTGTTCAATTCTAATAATTGTGGATACTACAATATAAATATTTATCATAATTATCCTAAAATAAGGACATATCATTAAAATAAATTTTATATTTTCATTTAGTTAAAAAATAGTAAGATAGTCTACAACTAATTTCTCCTTTTCTTTTTATTTTTCTAGTGTGTGTCAACAAATTATTTTGATTAGTGTGTTGTGCAATCATTTCATATTTGTTTACCTTAAAAACTAACTAAGAAGGATATTAAAAATAGCAACACTTGATGTTATTTTTAAATAGCAACAACATTCTAGTCTTTTCTCCACACATCCTAGATTAAAACCATGTTGTTTTCAACCCTATATCAATTCCTAAGCATGAATGTTTAATCATTTAAGTTAATCATCTTAAGAACTAGGGCTAAGGAGAAAAGAGGAGGCTAGGGTTCAATAGGATTGAGGCCAATTTCTTGCGAATTCGATTTTCTATATCCCCCCAAGGAATGTAAGGCTACTCATAGCGTTGGACTGAGTTCATCCATGTGCCCCACATGTTGATTCTTTAAAATTGAGTTCGAGAGAACTTTTACTCTAAATTCTTGAATTAAGTGTATGAGTTTTCCCATTTGTTTAATGAGTTTCCTGTATACAATAATATCTTGATGATATTCTTGAAGTTGAGTAATTGTTTGAATGTATGTTCGTGTTTTCATTCACATGAACCCTAATTGATTATACTTTATCCGTTTCTTATGAATTTTTCCAATTAGATTTGGTGGTTATTTTTTTATATTGAGCAAGGATAATCTTTTAGCATATTTTCTTGAGTCTGCATTGATAATGAGTTTTGAGCATAAATAATGACTTGAGAAACAACCTTGATGATATGTAAAGATATTTGAAGCATATGTTTTCAAAGGAAAGCACTCGGTGTTTTGATGAGTTTTCATGAAATTGAGCATTGATTTAAATGACATTTTGAGTAAATATTTGATGATGGCGTGAATAAATTTTCATACCGTATTTACTGATGGAAGATGGTGATGATGTTTGAGATGAGTTTTAACGACGATGTTTTGGGGAGTAATTTTGAGCACCGAGTTGGATTGAGTACAAGTGGCTCAACCCCATAACTATGTTGCCCGTGTAGGATAGTTGTGCAGCATGTTTAGGCAAATTCTATCCCCAAAAGATGGACAGGGCTGATGAATCATGATTTATGATGTAGATGTTGACGTCCTTACCATGGCAAGTAATGGACAAGCAAGCATGATGTCGTCTTCATTGTGCACCATCAAAGAGAGTGGTGGGATGTCTGTCGGTTAGAGAAACCCCCTAATTAGCATAACATGTCTGACTGAATTGCATAATAGAGTATATTTGAAGAGCATTACTTTATTACAAAATTTGAACGATTTGGTGTGAGTTGCATACTATTGAGTTATTTTCAAAGCATGACTTTATTCTTACACTTGTATGTTTTACTGAGTTGAGCCTCTTGAGTTGAGTTTCTTGATTTGAGCATTTTTACTATATCCTTTCCATTCCAACTATTTTATATGCCATTATACTCCATGTACTGACGCCCACTTTGGCCTGTATCATTTTATGATGCAGAGGTAGGTATTAGAGGACTTCAGTAGATGCACCATTGAGGTTCAGGTCTGTTATTCCAGATATGGTAAGCGCTCCTTACCTTTGGAGGAGCACTTTTTCTGTCACTAAGCATTTTATTTTATATTTCTTGAGTTGGGTAGCCATGACCTATCATGGTACCATCTATATGTTAGAGGTAGAGGCATCATAGATGTTGAGTAGACGATGTTAAGAATTGTTCTTTTTTCAACTTTTGTCGATTGAAAATTATTTTTTTAAACAAAGATTTGGTTATTACATTATATTACTGTTTGTTCTTTGATGATGAGGCCAATTCATTCGCTCAAGGGCTAGCAATATTCGTTGAGTGGCGTCCACGCCAAGGGTACCCTCCCAGGGTGTGAAAAACTTGGTATGAAAGCACAAAGTTCAAGAGTCCTAGGGAGTCTATGAAGTCATGGCTAGTAGAGTCCTCACTTATGGTGTAAAGAACGCGACATCCATAATACGGAGGCTATGGATATTAGAAATGGTTACACTTCTTTCTTATTCTAATTCGTGTTATAGAGTTAAAACTCTAGAAAATTGCTTTTCTAAATTGTGCGTTACATGTTTGCAGACCATGCCTTCCAAATGCTTTGTGAACCCAAGGAATGTCGTCAACACTGAGAGGCTTGAGCTTACTGCTCAGCTTGTTACACATGCAAAATGGGTAGAGGAGGACAAAGGGAATAAGATGGAAGAATCTTGGAGCATAAAGGCTGAATCAATAGGACATCATTATAGTAAGCATAAGCAAGGGAATGGGAATAGGTCCCCTTTCTGCAGAGACCCGGGAGTTATGCGCCAGCAGCAGTGAGTGCACCTACACTTAATAGTAGATCTAATCTGAGATCGAGGAGAATCCAGTCTTTCAATGCTCGTAATCCTCTATCACAAGTAACTATGGCTCGAGGACGTAAAGGAAAGCCACCTTATAGAGTGTGGCAGACTTCATTTGGTGAAGTGTCAAATGGGCACTAGCAAATGCTATAAATGTGGCCCAGTGGGTCACTTTTGGAGGGATTGTCTAATACGAGCCAACAAAGCCTGACCCATTATATCTAAACCACCGCTTAGAGGAATCAGAGAGATGCTTCTTCTAGTATGAGCAGGGCCACATACTAGTCATATGCCATGGCAAGTCGCCCAGACCAGAAAGACACTTTAGATGTTATGATAGTTATCATTCGAGCCTTTACTTGCTTCTGTGTCCATGAGAGAGAAGTCTATGTTTCCAAGAATTTTAATATTTCCACCTAAGAGTGTGATTGGAGGTCTTGTAAACCATAAGTAGAGTTGTTACCTCGGATATTGAAGGACTATGAGGGAGAGAAGTAGGCAAGATAGTGAGAGTAGTGGTTGATTGAGGCTTGTAACTAGAGTCATGTGTCCTTTAGGTAAGTGATATATTGGTGATTTAATTCCCATAAGTCATGACCAATGAGTAGTAAATACCATTTGATGTTCATGATGAGGTATAGAGAAAGTGTTATTGTTAGGATGAGTTGGAGTGTGCTCAAACTAGGAACAGGTTGATGATAGAGGGTGAAGCATAGAGGTTCAATACGGGAACATACTGCTTTTTATGTGACAGAACTAAAACTAGGCTATGATTTCGAAGTGAGAGCCCCATGAGATTCATAGAGCATGAGCTTAGCCGGATAAGGAGGTATACTAGATAGGTGAAAGGTACTTGAGTTGTAAAAAGGGAATGTGTTAGTTGATTATTCACTATGAGATTTTAGTAGGTCTATGTTCCTAAATTGTTACCTGGTACTTATAAGATAATATGATAGGAGGGAAGTGTGTGATGCTCATGTTAGCGTTAATCCTTAAGCTTGAATTTTGGGAAGTGATGTGAAGAAGGAGGTAGCATGATTATAGTGATAGTCTTTGTTGTAGATTTGTTCTAAGAGTCTTGTTGTTGTGTGTGTTTGACATTAAGATGTTGACTGTTAAGGAATGTGATGCTACGAGTATGGTAGAGGTACCCCTTAGATGGAGATAGTAAATTGAGTAAGAAACACTAGATAAGAAGAGGCTTAGGATGTGTATTCATGATAGTGTAAAGTTGTGTGAAGCTCTATGTTATGACTTGCTATAGGAACCTAGATAGTATATTTGAGTTGTTGATGTGGAATAAGTGGGTGTAACCATTCCTTATCACCCTTAGTAAGTAAGTTAATGGGGATTTATGTATGAATGACAATGAGTTTTGCCCTGTAATCCAAGACTTCTTTAGTAAAATATATTGGAGCTTAAGAGTTAAATGTAAGTAGTTTGAACAAAGAGGTTAGATGATAAGAGTGGTAGAAAGCGGTTACGCATACCAATAAGAGTAGTAAGTATATAAAGTTGCCCATAGAGCTAGAAGGAAGCCAGAGTAGTATCTCAGAAGAAAGTTCTAGTAGAGATTTCATATCTTTGAGTACAGAATAGTAGGAGAGTTTAAGATTTTCATGTGGATAGTGATGCGCCAATCATGTGGAGAGCTATACTTATAGCTTAGTAAAAGAACTTATTAACAGAGCTGAGAGAGATGAAAAGTTAATAAACTAAGTCCTGAGTTTGGATAATGATGAGTTGATCAGGATGAGACGTTGTGCTTTTCTATCTCTTATATTCCTTAAAGATTGATTCTGGTGACACTTTATCTCTGTTTTATTTATGAGCAACATGCTTATGGCCTAAACCCATACACCTGATGTTGATTCACATTCGTATCGAGTACTGAGGATGAGAAGTGACTGTTATACTTTTGTATCACTAAAATCTCAGAGTTCCCAAACTTATGTCTTACGAGATGCTACTTAAGTTTTATAGCATGTTCAATTCCATAAATGCATCATAAGTCCAAAAGGGATAATAAGATTGTATCACATTATGAATGCTCTTAGATCAAATTCCTCGAATACATCGTGCTCATGATCTTTCACTCTAAGTCGTTGCAATGATCTTCCTTTCCAGTCTTGATAGCGATGTTGATGATAGCAGATGAGTTATTGCTGATGAGTAATGGTGAATGTTCTTTGATGTGATGATTATGATCTCCTTCCTTCATTAAGATTATGGATGTTGAGGAAGAGAGAGATGAGATCTTATGATGTGCAATAATATGTAAGAGTGGGTCAGAGTGTCTCTAGGCAAGAAGTGGGTTGATGTGTCTTTAAGTGAGAGCTTATTCAATCATATAGGTAGAAGTGCTAAGTAGACTTAATAATTCTCAGATATAGTTAAAGTGGTTAGAATGATAGGCTTGAATGTGTTATGTCATTATATGAGTGGTTGGGGAAGGCTATTGATGACTTTTAAATGAGTGTTTCATGTAAGATGCATTAGAGTAGTGAGTGAGAGTAGCATTCGCTAAATGGGAATCCCTGAGGAGGTATAGAGCTTTCGTTGAGGGTTAGCCTTATAGGAATATAATAATCTAAAGAGTAGCATTTTGAAGCTTATAATTAGGTTTGAACGGAATAAAAGGATGTGGTTAGAAAGAGATTTGAATAAGAGCTATAAGCTTCAATTGATGAGGCATAGTGCCATGAAGAGGAGCGAAGTTGAGATGAGGTGTGAAGTTTGAGAGTTATCTATGGAGTCTTATCCATCTTGATGGTGCCATTCTCGATTAGAGTTGATGACTTCCTTCTTGAGTTCTAACAATTGATTGTTGAGATGTTGAATGATTCGAGTTGTTTGAGTCTGATGTTCCATTCATGCCTAATTGAAAGTGTCTAAGGTATAGAAAAAGAATCTTGTGGGATATATGGTAAGCATATGATTAACTTGTGGGTAGCATGAAGTGACTTTGAGTTAGGCTTTGATCATGGTAAGAGTGTGCAGTGAAATTTAGGCTTTGATGAGAGTTATAAGTTTTAGACAATGATGCCCTCTAATGAGTTAAGTTTTCACTCCTTGAGTCAATGTTCACCATTGAGTTACAGTATTTGAGTTATAAGTTCTTGAATGTATACTCGGCTTGAGTAATCTGCTAGTGTATTCATCATTCGAGGACAAGTGATCCCAAGGGGGAGATAATATAACATATGAAAAAATTACCAAAACACCCCTAGAGGAGAGATGTGCGCATAATGCGTCTTCCCATGATTCAATGGAAAATCTGAGGTTGAATATGCGATTAGTGTGAAAAATTGAGTGTGAAAATGGTCTTAGTTGATTTTTGGAGCAATCAGATCAAAAGATAATTTTTCAATGCAAAAATACAAAACAGTAAAGATGTGCAACAGAGGTGCGACATGCCCCTGTCGTGGACCAGCCCTTATTTATTGATATAAATTTTTGATGAGATTGAAAATCGATTGAAAATGATTTAAAAAATTTATACATAAAATGCACTTGACAAAGGCGATATATGTGTGTTTTCATAGAAAAATAGTTTTTCAATGCGTTTTAAGTTTTCAATCAAAAAATAGCTGGAGTACAATAAGTTTGTATAGAGGACTTGCCCCATTATGACACTTGATGTTTATTTTTAAATAGCAATGACATTCTAGTCTTTTCCCAAACACATCCTAGACTAAAACCATGTCGTTTTCGACCCTATATCAATTTCTAAGCATGAATTTCAATCATTTATGTTATTCATCTTAATAACTAGGGCTAAGGAGAAAAGAAGAGGGTAGGGTTCAAAAGGATTGAGGCCAATTTCTTGAGAATTCGATCGGCTATCTTCCTACCAAGTAAGTAAGGCTACTCATAGTATTGGATTGAGTTCATCCATGTGGCCCCACATGTTGATTCTTTAAAATTGAGTTCGAGAGAAGTTTTACCCTAAATTCTTGAATTAAGTTTATGAGTTTTCTATTGTCTTAATGAGTTTCTTATATGCAATAATATCTTGGTGATGTTCTTGAAGTTGAGTAATTGTTTGAATGTATGTTCAAGTTTTCATTCACATGAACCCTAATTGATGATTATACTTTATCCTTTTCTTATGCATTTTTCGAATTGGATTTGGTGGTCATTTTTGTATATGAAGCAAGGATGATTTTTGAGCATATTTTATTGAGTTTGTATTGAAAATTTGTTTTGAGCATAAATACTGATTTGAAAAAGAGTCTTCATGATATTTAAAGATTTTTAAAGCATGTGTTTTCAAAAGAAAGCACTTGGTGTTTTGATGAGTTTTGATGAAATTAAGCATCGATTTAGATGATATTTTGAGTAAATATTTGATGATGACGTAAACAAATTTTCTTAATATATTTATTGATGGAAGATAATGATGATGATGATGTTTGAGATGAGCTTTAAAGTGAATGTTTTGGGGATTATTATTGAGCACCAAGTTGGGTTTAGTATAAGTGGCTCAACCTCATAGCTATGTTGCCCGCGTAGGATAGTTGTGCAGCATGCTCTGGCAAATCCTGACCCAAAAAGATGGATGAGGCTGATCAATCATGATTCATGATGTAGATGTTTACATCCTTATCTTGGCAAGTAATGGACGGGCGAGCAATGACATCGTCTTCGTTGTGCTCCACCAAAGAATGTGGTGGGATGTCCGACGGCTAGAGAAACTCCCTAACTTGCATAACATGTTTGACTGAGTTGCATACTGGAGTATCTTTTAAGAGCATTACTTAATGAAAAAGTTGAATGATTTGGTGTAAGTTGCATACTATTGAGTTATTCTCAAAGCATGACTTAGTCTTACTCTTGTATATTTTACTGAGTTGAGCCTCTTGAGTTGAGTTTATTGATTTGAGCATTTTTATCTTGTCCTTCCATTCCAACTATTTAACATACCAGTATATTTCATGTACTGACATGAACTTGGGCCTGCATCATTTTATGATGTAGAGGCAGGTATTAGAGGACTTCAGCTGATGCAATGTTGAGGTTCTGGTCCGTGATTCCAGAGATGGTGAGCCCTCCTTACCTACGGAAGAGCTTTTTTACTTTCACTAAGAGTTTTATTTTATCTTCCTTGAGTTGGGTAGCCATGGCCTATCATGGTACCATCCAGATGTTAGAGGTAGAGGTTTCATAGACGTTGAGCAGACGATGTTGAGCATTATTACTTTTTCAAATTTTGTCGATTGAAAATTTTTTTTACATAAAGATTTTTCCACTATATTATAGTTTTTTCTTTGAGTATTAATCTTCCTCTATTGACTATGATGTGACGATGAGGCCAAGTGATTCGCTCGAGGGTTAGCAATAGTCTTTGAGTGTCGGCCACGCCAAGGGTACCCTCCAGGGACGAGACACATATTTATATAAAAAGTAAGTCATAAAATTATTTTTTTATGCACAATCAAATATAATCAAAGTTCGTATTTAAAAATTTTAGCCAATATTTACTCTATTCTCTTCTTTCAATCTTTACTTATAAACATTCATAAAAAAAACTATATAAATTTTTTAACTTTGTAAAAACAATATGACTATGCAAATGCATTTGATATAATACAAGGACCATATTTTGTGGTACTACTAACATAGATTTAAACCACACAAATTCTTTTCCTAATAAGAAAGATTGACTCAAAAAAGTCAGTTAGGATAAGATTAGAACCACGAGGTTTATATATTTCATGGTGATAAGACCTAATTGTTTTATCCAATACACCCTTATTAAGTTTTATTTCAAAATAGTTATTTCTATCAACTAAAAGTTCTCAATTCAAACTTTTCAAGAAACCACACTAATTCTTTTCCTAATAAGAAACTTTCACTCAGAAAACTTAGTTAGGATAAATTGGAACCATTAATATCATATAATTCAAGATGATAAAAGCTAACAGTTTTATCTAACACGCTCTTATTTAATTTTATTCCAAAAACGTAATATCTATCAGCTAAAATTCTCACTTTAATTTTATTCCAAAAAAGTAATATCTATCAACTAATATTCTCAATTCAAACAATTCAAGAATTTATAAAATCTAAATTTTTTTCTATAAATAGATTCAATTAAGGGAAAATAAAACAATAACAAAGTTAGTTTTGAAGAAACACATTTCTCCTCTTTCTCCTAATTTTTACCATGCCAAGAAAGAAAATAAAGTTTGCTTTGACTATAAATGAAAGTGAAAGAAAAGTCTCATATATAAAAAGAGAAAAAGGGCTAGTGACAAAGGCAGAAGAACTTGGAATTCTTTGTGATGCTGAAATAGCTGCTATCATCTATAGTCCTTGCAAAAATGAACCTAAAGTCTTTCCAAATCTGTAACGACACAAAAAAAAAAAAATTGTTAGGCCATTAATTATAATAGGTCTTAATATGTTAAGTGGAAGAGGTAGGCCATTCTTTTCT
>JAPFFP010094652.1:0-20457 GCA_026153255.1 Solanum medicagineum | reverse complement strand
AATGGAGGCTTGGAAATGATCTTTGAATCCAATCTTGTTCTTGGGTTTCCTTGAAATTGAATTGGGGCTTGATGGAGACTTTTGAGAATTGAGAGTGTATTTGAGATGAGAGTAGTGAAATTGGGTCCTTAGGAATAGTGTTTAGGTCTTTTAGGAAGGTTAAGATAGCCTATGAAGTCAAAAAGGGTTATTAGAATAAGTAGCATTTACGAAAATGCCATCGGTGAACGGATGGAAAAATTGGCAAAGTGTGGCCTCACTAGAGGCTTGACTGGTCGTGTGGCACTCTACGGGTCGTGTGGCACACCACGGGTCGTGTGGAGTGCCTGTGAGACAAGATTTAGACTTAAAATTGCAATTGGAACACTTGAGAAAAAGCTAGCGTCGAAGTCACTTTGACGGCTACTTTCACGGATCGTGTAGTGTTACACAGACCGTTTACTGGACTGTCTCACCCCACTTAGACAAGAAAATATTACAGGATACCACACGCCTAGGTGCCATGGGCCGTCCTACTCCACATGGACCGTCAACAGTGCTCGTGGTACCAACCTTAGCCACATTTTCCCCAAGTCCAACAAGCTTCCTTTGGCAAACCTTGTGGCCATCCCCACGGTCAGTGGTAAGCCACACGGCCCATAACAATAGCCGTGTCACCTTCCTTAGTGCTAAAAATGTCCTTCTCCAACCCATTCTGCCCCAAACGTCCCATCAAAGGCCACACTGGCCGTCAAACAGTCCGTTTGACACCATGCCCAAGAGGGTCTCACGAAAACGAACTAACTCCTTCATCCGACATCTGAATGAGCTGAAAACAAGTGTGTTGTGAAGCTAAATCAAAGGTATTTTCATGACATAGAAAAACAATTGTCATTTCCCTCTCCAACTAATCCAAATAGTTCATCCAAGGGCACACTGCCTGTCAAAGTGCCCGTATGACACACTGCATGGGAGGGTCTCACAAGAAAAGGTCATAACTCCTTCATCCGGCCTCGCAATGAAGTAAAACCAAGTTTGTCTAAAATCTAAGTCAAAGGGATTACATTTGACATGTCGTGGGCCATCCAGTTCCAAGTGTACTAAAAGTTATGCTAGTTTAAAGTTGACCCTTGCATGAACCATCACCCAAAACTCATTTCTTAGGGAAACCTTGAACTCGTTTAGGTACTAGGAGTCTCCCATGAACCTAATACATCCCCAACCTATCCAAATGAGGCTTGAAATATGGATACATAAGATCATAGAGTTATGGGGTGTCACATGGGTGGATCGGAGTATTTGAATTATTCATTGCTTTACTTTACCTTTAGTTTTCATTTGCTGAGTACCATGTTATTTGGTGCTCACCCCTTTCTACATTTTTGTAGGTCGTGATCCTGATCCCTTTTGCTAGACTTCCTTGTTACAGGATTGAGCTCCTGGATCACTTGAGAGGTAGTTGCTTGTCTCTTCAGTGGGCACTTGAGGATTCTTTATTATGTTAGGTTCTATTTGAGGACTAGACATTGAGACTTCTATCTCTTTTTTGAGTATTATTATTTGGAGACTTGTACATGTTACACCAATTTTGGTATAGTTGTAGTTTCAATTTTCCTCATGTTTATCCATTGCCTTAGACTGTCTTATCTTCATCTTTTATCATTGTATTGGTTTGTTTCTTTTTGGGCTGACTCGTCTTGGTGAGTTAGGTGAGTACCATCACGCGCAGATTTTGGGTCATGAAATAAATGCTAGTCCTTTCTATACCATAACTTGTTGGGATATACCAAGGCTAACTCAATTATAGAAATTGTCAGGACCCAAGGCTAGGGCGTAGATGTGACACAGCGAATGGGAACCCGAAGGGACCCCAACCGAGCCTCTTAACATATCATTACACATCATTGGTCGTGGAATCAATTAAACAACATAATAAGTGTAGAAATAAGGGAAAAAGGGCTAAAGGGTTACTTTCATGACATAAGCGTCAACACAAGAGAGTCAAGGCTCAATACATACATGTCCAACAACACCTCTACTATATAGATAAGAGTAAGGGCCAAGACAAACAACCGGGCTCACCCTAATAGTCAATACATACATAATAAAGATAGTCTTAGTACATAGCATGAGATCATAGGCATTGTCCCCAGAATGGAGGACTCACCATCTAGCTTGAGAGAATTCGTACAAGCTACATGGAGGAAGATGCTCAACTAGGGCTCCAGTTCCTACATGGTGACATCATGTAGGCATAGAGTATGCGTTAGTACATTTGAATGTACAAAGTATGTAGGGTGCAATGCAACAAGAGATAAGCATCATAGTCGAAATGCATAAGCATAAACAATGAGTAGCATATAACAATATGGCATGCATGAAAGATGCTTGAAGTAAATCATGCTTATATAGAGCAATACATGTGCAAGAAGAGACCATCGTTATAGAATTCATAGTTTATCAAGGTACAAACCCCTTGATTGGTTGGTGGATCGTCTCACCCTACCACCCTTGGTGATTGAGGTACAAACTCCTCAATTGGTTATCAAGGTACAAACCCCTCGACATGGTTGGTGGATCGCCGCACCCTACCACCATGGTGATTGAGGTACAAACCCCTCAACCCAGTTACCAATGTACAAACCCTTAATTGGTTGGTGGATAGTCTCACCCTACCACCCTTGATGATTGAGGTACAAACCCCTCATCCCAGTTATTAAGGTACAAATCCCTCGGCATGGTTACCCAGGCTCTTAACTCCTTGAGTAGGGCATGGTAAAATTTCAATAGTATATAGGAGAATATCATATACATACATTTGTTTCATCATCATAAAGTCATTCAACTCATAAGACATGCATTGGACCTTCCATTTCTCAAGAAACCATAACCGGACATTTTATCAAATACTTGTGGGTGTGCAATGCTAGTGTAAAACCATGCAATTAAAGAGTAAAATCATGCAAGAAATCTTGGAGTAAATCATCCCACCAATACTTGGTAACACCATCATACAATATACATAAAAAACCTTCATCAAATCTCAAGATAGATCTAAGATTCATAGCTCAAAACATGCATAAACCGTCATACTGTTGCAAAACCCCAACATAGTTCATAGTCAAATTCATAATAGATAACTCATATGTAAAATCAATTTAAAAACTGGTATTTTAGGTAAAAAAGAAGCTTTGGCACCATGGGTGAAAGGACCCAATGTTTGAAAACCACATACCTTAGCTTTGGAGAATTTCTTGAAGAAGATTTGAAATAGAGACTTGAAGCTTGAATGCAAACCTTAAGATCCGGATTGAATTTTGGGACTTGAATTTAGGGTGAAATATCTGTCTAAGTGTTTAAGAGAGTATTGAGGAATGTCTTATATGATATGAAGGTGAAAATGGCAAAGTATATGTATTTTCACGCATAGGAAGGCTTAGGCCCAAGACCCAAAATCTTGGACCGAGATAAAAATCACGGGCAACAAAATACATAAGTCCGCATCTGGTCCATGATGCAGACCTGTCACGGAGGCAAGATTTACACAGGTCCGCGAAGGCTGCGCGTCATGGCACTGTTGCGGAACGATTTTGGAAATCAAAATTTGGTGAAAATAAAATTGCGATTCGTTTTCTCTAAAATCGGGGTTAGACCCATTTCCCACTCAATTTGACCCCTTGAGCAACAATATGAAGTCGAATTTTTGATATCACACACAGATTTTGATATATATATAGTAATTACGATTTCGGGCACTTTTGAGACACATTTTCGGGCACTTCTTGGGGTCGTTTCAGAAAAGTTCAAATTCGAGATATCAAATGAAAAATTGAGGTTCAAGAGACAGTAACGACATAAAAACTTCAATCTTGGAATGGGGAACATGAAAGAAGTTGTTTAATAAGAGCTGATGTTCTCATTTTTAATTGTTAGTCTTATGTATACTCGTTGACGTGCTACGTATTAATAAGATCCGAACTAAATACCTCAAATATCAGACAATAAAATTTGAGCATAATAAAAAATGAGAGAGCAATCATATCAACCTTTGGACTTATAATAGAATTTCAATAATCATCATATATTTTGTTAAATATTACTCTAAAACATGAAAATACATTACATCTTAATAATATTATCCTAAAATTATTCTATTTGATGATATATAGTATCTTGAGAGTTTGTTTTGTGATTATTAATTATTGGTTTTTACAAATTGACTCACAATATCTAACATCCCAAAGTTTTAATTATTGAAAAGAAAACTCTATGCTGAAGAAGGAAGAATATCACATATTATATGATAGTAAATATGAAGCAACATTTATGTAGAATGGTGCTTTTATGTTGAATGCATTTTCTTCATTGTAATTCTAATTAAAAAAAATGATAACGCTAAAGAAAGTTTTAGTTAGTTGTAATGAAGAACATGATATAAATAACCAATATATCTATCAAGACTTATTTCACTGGAGCATAAGCAAACATTTTGCAGGGACCAAATCTTTTACTTTGGCATTTAACTTTAGGACTCAATGAGATCAAATGGTGCAAATAGAGCCACAATTTCTATGACAAAAATACTATCTTTTGACTAAAATACATTCTTTCTATCTTTGAAAAACACTTTCTTGATAGAAGTCCATAAAACCTACTTTAAAGCAACAAATCCTAGATATTAGCTCAGAGAAAAGAGCATAAGCCCTGATACAAAGAAGATGGAAGTTATAAAACATTCACTTGATAACTGCATCACTCTCGCCCATATGTCCAGGTTTCTTTGGAGAGTTACCATCTGGTACATGTAGTGGGGCTGCAACAGAAGGTGAAAATGATATTGATCTACCATGCAAACTTGTATTCCCATTCAGAGGAGCCCATGAGATAGGAGTAACTATAAAAACAATAGTATTCTTTTATTAGTGATGAGAAAAAATTTTAAGGCTAAAAGAAGGAAGCTCAAGCAACTGGATAACAAATTTATTAATCAGATTAGAGCTATTGGTTGAATAGGGATCAAACACATTATAACGTAGATTATGATCATAATTTATGATTTAGCGAGGTATCCTTCTAAGATGATTGGTATATTTTTAGCCATAAGACAAGTTTCCCATGATAACAGTCTAACACAAGAATTCACATATTCTTTTTTGATAACTATGGTGTCGGTGCAAGCTTGTGCGTACCTCGATTAATTTTATGGTAAGAGTTAATATATTGCATTATTTAGGATGTCCAATTATATTAAATACCTTCTAACATATTCCTAATCACAAAATTCAAGATAATATTTGATATCGTAGACAGACCGATGATCCATAAAACAGTATCCTAAATGAAGAGTACTTCTTTTATCTTTCTTTCAGGATGATTTTAGCTATTAACTTTGTGGCTTTTCCAAAGTCTACAATAATTTCCTTATTTTCAAACATATCAAATGTAAATGTAATCACAATGTAAGATCCTATTTTTAATTTAAGCATGCCAAATAAAAATCCATACCATCATAAACACGATTTATATCCTCTGAAGGTGTTGGTCGACACTTTTTGACATATTCTTTCTGTAGTGGTTCTGGGATCATAAATGAAAATATGTCCAGTTTTGCCCCTTGTACCACATACTCTGGATGTTGCTCCATGTACCTAGGAAGAAAATCCATTAACCAAAACCAAAAAGGAATGCAAATAAATTTCATATTCCCTAATTTTTGTGTACACAATTTAGATCAGTCTAATAAAGCATTATGAGAAGAAAAACATTCTACAAATCTCGCTTAACTTGATAAACAAAACCTACTTTTCAACTTCAATTTTGGAACATAGTTTTATCGCAGTTGGCGAATCATAATACCTGTAAAGCATGGAAAGAAAATATTTGAAAAAAGATATCAACAATTGCCAGTAAAATTAGTAGTGAAAAAAAAATGCAAGACATACACGTCGGAAAACTTGGTGCATCCTTGTTTTCTAAGTCTTATCAGTCATTCCCATCCTGGAGGAGGCCAAGGAATATTAAATTTATTAATTGCCCATACCTTTCTTCCATCTTGAATGAGGTCTGATGGTTCTTCACATGATTTATGCTCAGGAGTTGTTTCACAATAGAAGGGTTGTTCTAATATGTGCTCCCTTATTTCTTCATACTTCTCCTTTATATATATCCATTTGTAGCATTTATCGCACTGCACAGCAAATGCCCCTCTAATAGGAAAAGCCCTGGATGAATCATTTGGTAAGGACTTTCTTCGAGCCCGGAAAGGTTTAACCTCAGCAGCAACAGGAGTAGCAGCAAAAGCAACAGAAGGATCATAAATTACCAACTGGTTGTGAGCATTTTCCCCATGATTCTCCTCATCCTCTCCAATTTGATTTTCTTGTTCCGCTATTGAAGAAGTAAAACCTACATCGATTTCTGAGTCGGAGTCTCCATGATGCCTGGGGAAGTAGAAACTCCTAATAGGATTGAACAATATAAGGAAAGCAAATGCAACTTGTCTCCTTATAGAACTCCAACAATAGTTAGAAATTGTACAATAAAAACAACACGTCTATCCTATTTAACCATAGATCTCAAAAGCATCGATCTACGTTTATCATAAAAGAAAGACAAGTTGAATACCTGTTCTACTAAAAGATTTACCCCTTGTAGAAGTTAGGAAATATATTGTATTTAATGTTAAGTGATAGATACAAAAAGTCAAATCCAAAAATGATAGTCAGGTAGAGAAGATTCATTTTGGCTAGTAGAAGGAAGAAGAAGTAAATCTACATAAATGTTAAAAACTCAAAACCTAACAACATACTCATGGAAACAATAATAAACCTAGTATAAATCCCACAAGTGGGTTCTAAAGAGGTATGAGATAAAAACAACACTCATAAAGGAGATATTTTTTATTGATCTGTGATATAAAACAAGAATAATCAACGGTCATGATGTACCCTAAATAAAAAGGTTGATTGATTTAAAAAGTACAAGATAAAGGAAATGAGTGACCATCCAAACTTCGCCAACGACAAATCCAACTAGTATAAAGAAGACTATAGTATAGTAGAAAATAACTTTCAAATCATGGCGAATGATCCAAGCTAAGATCATCTACAAAAGATGAAATCAACAACTGAAAAATTCTACATGCTAGAATTAGAAGTTTTAGATCCACTAAAGTCTTAGGAGATTTAATCCATAAAATTCTACTGCCAAACATCGGAAGTTGTTGACAAATAAGGTCTCAATCTATGGAGATATCAGGTTGGGATTAGTAGTATTCGCATTGTGCTCATCCCAAACTTCTTCATATGACTAGATATAGAGGAATGCAAATACTTCCTTAACCACCATACAAGGAAGATAGGAAACACATAATTATGGATTGTTCCCCAAAAGGAACTTAGGAAAATATTAAATCTAACAAGATGGAGTCGTAACTTTTAAAAGCTTCCTCCTTATACCATATACTCATCCATAGAGCAAGTCATCCTTTCAAGATATCAATTATGACATTGAAATGGAGGCTGATTATCAGAACAAAGTGGTTGCGAATGAAAATGAAGGAGAAATCATTTTGACGGAGGATGAGAAAAGAAGAATTTATCAACCATGGCCTTACTCAATAATAATAAAAATTTATTGGAAGAAACCAAGCCACATATACCTTAAGCATAAAATTTTCCCTGATGTGGCAAGTTTGGAGGAAATTATCATCATTGATTCCGGAAAGAAGAAAACCCCCCAAAAAGAATTTACAACAGGGACCTTGATTTATTAATGGATATTTCTTGTCTATAAAGCGTTGGTACCAGAATTTTGTGGTCTCTAAGGCTAAAGAAACAAGTACTGCAATACGTATACGATTACCAGAACTACCAACAGAATCTTACTACCACTCAATACTAGTAAAGTGGGTGTAAAAGCTGGGAAACTAAATGAAACCAATGTGTGTACCTCGACGACAGTAAGAGGAACATATGCATGTGTTTGTGTAGAGGTCCCAATTGGATTCCCAGTTAAGAAACACATTCATATTGGTGATCACAAGCAACCAATATTATATGAAGGCCCAAATAACTACAAATGGCAGCCACAACCTGTAAAACCATCTACAGATCATAGATGGGCTCGTGGAACCAACTCATGTAAGTCCTAGATAAATTTACTTCCCATTAGACAAGTCTATTATCCTTAGGAAGTTCAATGGACCATAGAACATATTTCATAGTCCGTTCTAGCATTGAGCAAGTGAGCAGTCCACAAGAGGGGTCTATGACCAATACTTTGATCTACAACCCATATATCGCGGCCATGGTTTCCAAGTATTAGAAATTTCAAGTCTCTAAACTTCCTCCATGACATGACAGGACAAGCTTGTAGAAGGGTCTACAACCCATCAAAGGTGATCGTAGACCTAAGTCTTGGAAATGTTGATTTTTTCGTAGCTATTACGAAAGGCCTTTTATGAATAGACACGATAAATTTTGACAAGGTACTAGAAAATTAAATAGAATACCTATAGCCAAATATGATCAAATTTAGGGATAGATCTCCATCAAAAATGAAGTTTTTGGTGTCTTTTCTTGATGTTTGTACTCCGTGCTGGAGTTGTTGTTCGACTGCTAGTTTTATTATTGTTGTAGTGTTGTGCTCCGGTGGATGGAGATTGTTGTTTGCCGGAGCTCGAAGCTCACTGCTTATGGCATGTGACCAAAAATAGAAACGAGGTAGGGTTTCAGTAGTGAAAAAGGATGATCGAAAAGGGGTTTTGGGCAGCTATTTTTGTGATGGTTTCTGGTGAGGTTTTGTGAAAGAGGAAAGGGGTTGTTTGGTGGTGGTACAATGGTGGTTTTTTCGCTGAAATTTTGGTTCTGTTTGGGTGATATGATGGCCTATTGAGGTAGTTTTATTTTGGCATTTTTGTGGTGGAGCTGATGGTGTTGGGTGGTGGTTCTTCAGTTATTGAGTAGCCGTTTGGACAGCCTGGTTAGAGGGTTGCTGGTGCATTCTGGTGGGTTCCGTTAGAGAAAGAAGGACAGTGGGTTTTGTTGATCTTCAAGCTTGCTGGATAGAGAGAGGAAAGGAAAGGGTCTGGTAGGTTGTTGGCTGTTTATCTGGAGAAGGAAACGAGGGGAAGGTGGTTGATTGACTGTTCTGACAGTGAGCCTAGCTGGAGAAGACAGTGGTGTGGTCGTTCTAGTGGCGGGGTGGCTGCTAGTCATCTCAATTGGCAAGGATGAAAATTAGGGTTTTGCCCCCAAAAAATATTTTGCTTATAATGAACTCAAAATCAAGGGCTTAAAATCATGGGCCAATGAAATACTTACATATAATTTTTATTTGCAAAAATATTAATTATTAGACTATATAAAAAATACTAGAATGAATATGAACAAATATAATCAACAAGATACATTAAAAAAAATACTTGAATGAATGTGAACAAATATAATCAACGACATACATAAAAAAGTACAACTCAACACAAAATAATAATTTAATCAAACTAAGTTAATATCTTAGAATATGATAAAAAATTAAAACCAAAAATTAATTAAAATTCAAAATAAATTAACTTAAATTGTAATATTTTAAAAAGTAAGAGTAAATATCAATAACTTGTTTTAAAATTACAGAAAAAGTATTTTAAACTATTTTTAAAATAACAACATAAAAAGTATGAATTTTCAGAAATGTTGGATCAAAATTGGGTGTCAACAGTTTTTCCTTTCTTTGGATATGATCGATGAAAAATATCGTGGAAAAAGCAAATTGACACACCAATTTTGACCAAACACGTGACCTTAAAATAGGAATGCCTTGACTATGGTAAAAGTTGCCCTCGATTCGCTTCCAAAATTTCCGCATTATATTGCATCCTTGTTCCATACCTATGGTTTAATTGAGACTACATCCTTTTGAATGTTCTTGACAAATTAAGATAGCATATGCATCTTGCTAGTTGAAGGTGTATGGGATGAACTACCCTACCCATGATTTAGAGTAGGCTGTGGGGGTCTTTGTATTGAAGTTATGGCGGTATTATCTCTATGGAGTGCATTGTGAGATCTGTACCAATCACCAGAGTCTCAAATATATCTTTTTACAGCCTAATTTGAACATGAGGCAGTGTAGGTGGTTGGAGTTATTGAAAGACTATGACATCTTGATTCTATATCAACCAAGCAAGGCGAATGTGATCGCAGGTGCCTTGAGCTGGAAGGGCTCTAGTTTAGAGAGTTTGTCATTCTTGAGGGCAGAGAAGATACCCTTAGCTTTAGAGGTTTAGTCGCTTGCTCAACAACTAGTTTGATTAGATATCTCTCCCCCTCATAGCATTTTAGCCTTTGTGGAGGCTTGATCTTTATTGCTTAATCGGGTGTGTGCTCGCCAGTTTGATGATGCTAGATTATGCTTGATTCGTGATAAAGTGTTGAGGGGTGAAGCAAAAGCAGCTACTTTTGACTCAAAGAGTGTTTTGATGATTAATTGTTGGGTTTGTATGCTCGATAATGTTCAAATCTACTACTCAAATGGAAGCATGTATCATTATCGACATATTAACCCAACAAAAAATTCAGGGTCGAATCCGACAAGGAATGCTGGTTCAAGAGGTGAAATGATTCATTGAACTAGGAAACTGTAAGGTCTAATCAGAGGGTTGCAAGTAAAGAGAATCTATATTAAGCCAACACAAATTTCTAAATTGCAAACTAACAATAGATGAAGAGAGATGTTAAAGATGTACAAATATGGGATTAGATCTACTATGTCGAGTCTAAACACTTAATTAATTGAGTTAAACATGAGTTAGTAAGCAAGGTTGTTGGTAACCAACACTTTAATTATGACAGCGATGGTGTTTCACATGAATCTATTACGACATCATATGCAAATCGCTTGAGGACATGTCTTGTCTGAGAAATCATAGCAAAACTCGTAATACTTTAGCCATTTAACCCAAGGTTGTGGCATTCAACTGAAACACTGAAAGATTTCCAGCTAATACATCTATTACACACTCCAATTACTCAAATTGAAGCAATAATCAATGATCTAAAGTAAACTCCAAGTTTAAAACCTTAGAATTATAGATGAAATTTAGCAATAGATATAAACTCACTCAGATTAACAACAATATAATCAAAATATCATAGACCCAACATAAAAATTAAAGACCCTTATTATTTACACACCCCTAACATAGGGGTATTAGACACTCATGCTCAAAAGTAAAGAATCAATACCAAATTCCTCAACTTAGTACATGGGTAGGATGAATATCAAGAGAAAAATTGAATTACACCAGCTAATCTCCACAATTTGTTCTTCCTAAAGCTTAAAATCACCAAACCATTGTACTCCTTGAGCAAGAAGCTTCTATGTACTCTATTCTCTCTCTCTCTCTCTCTCTCTCTCTCTCTCTCTCTCTTGGTAAAACTTGATATGGAATGCTACGTACAATGTCCTTACCAAAATGGTTATATAGTCTACACAAAATAACTGAAAGCTTATGCACTATGTTGCCATTCCGCGGTCAAGGTTGGTCAACGCCGAGCACTCCGGTGATGCATCAAATGTGCACTTGACCACCTTCTTCTGTATCTCTTGAAGGCTTGAATCTCTGCAATATTGGGCTATGTCTCTATTCATCGCCGATCATGTTTGGCATTCCGCCGAATCTCATCATGCATCATCTTTTTGTCTTAGACTTGGGGTCTTAGTTGCTGCAGTATTAGATGGTCTCTTTGGAACTTCGGCGATCTATCGAGTATGTCAGCGACACCACTTTTGACCATCATTTGACATTTTTGCTCCTTTTCAAAGATTTGTTAAGTATTGTCCACATGTGCACTTTTAGCTCCATTCCTGTCAAAACACTTCCATATTATTTAAACCATCATAGTATATCGAGTACAACTTTTCTTCACATTCTAAGCCCAAAATGAGTCCAAGATATGGACTCATCAACACCCCCATCTTAAGCGTTTGCTTTCCCTCAAGTAAATCAAACATCAATAGTCCACTTCAAAGCTTGAAAATAGGGCCACGGGGAGCAGCACACACAGTTTTACATTTTTCATCCATTCTTGAAACTTTCGCAAACCACTTACGTGATTTTGAAGCCTCAAAAGATGACTAAGAAGTGCTCGAGGCATGGCTACTCAAAATTATTCGTGTAGTTGAAGATCACTGCCTAAAAACATTACTATTTGCCCTCACGCCAAAGAAGATCCTATATTCACTAGATTAGAACAAGGTTTCCAAGGATTTCTTCAACACTCCTTTCCCAATTGAGAAATGGCATTAAAGCTTCAATCCATAGGCTTGCTCTTATTCTCAAACAGAGCTCTTTCGTTTTCATTTGGACTAGGATCCCAAAGGACTTTATTCAGGCTATAATATAGGGTTAAGGTACGGTAGGATAGCATATGGATAGTATTGGCTCATCCATCCTTGAACCCTACACATACTTTGCATGCTCATGAATCCTTTTATCCTCACTCTTTTTCTTCTCCTATTGACACTTTTTTTCTTTTGATCTTCCATCCTAGGTATTCCCTTTCTGCACAATCTTTCAAAATTTTGGACGGTCATCTTTTTCAAGCAATTTCTTTTTAAATTCAACTTTTTTCAACTTTTTGAAACTTTACTTCTTCTTCTCATCATTCAAGGACTCCTCTCCTTTCTTACTTACTTTCTTCTTCTTTCCTCAACTTTTACATGGGAAACATCCCCTCTTCTACCAATATCCCCAACTTCGAGCTTTGGCCATAACTTTGCTCACTTGAGGTCAAGGGGGGATTGGTAGGGAACAACAAGGAATTGTATTTCACAAATAAAGGTCAAGGCTACATGGCTAACAAAGAACGGATCAAGGCTCAAATGGATTTCACTAAGGAATCAACTCAATGTCATTGGAGGCTGATATGGACAAGGTGGACTCAAGAAATTAAATAAGTCCTAAGGCCCTTTCCTAATCTGGAATCAACCAAGTCACTCCATAAAACAAATCGTACAAGTTATAGATGTTGCATAACATTTCTTTCAACAAAATTCCTAACTCAGTTTAGCAAAATGGATTCGGATTCAAACAGTGGCAACACATTCTCACAACCTACGATCATCGCATATCCAAGCTCAAGACTCACATAGTCAACTCAAGGTGCTGCACCAAAGCCATTCATGGATTGATTTTCAAGAGAAGGACTAATCGGTGATTTAGTATGTGCTCCTCGTCTGTGGCGCCATCCAAATCTAAGACATGGATTATCAATACTCGGATTGCTAAGGACTAGAGACATTATATTCGCATTTGAATGGCTTTTCACATATTCACAGGGTTTGCCACAAATTAAAGACATCATTTATCCATTCAACTCAAAAAGAAGAAAATTAAAATAGAAACTTAAAATAACTACTAATTTATTACAACCCAAAAAGAAATAATATTTACAATCCAAAATTAAAAATTGTCTCAAATTTCCGTCAATAAAAACTAAAATAGCATTGTCTCGTCCAAAACCATCACAAAAATAGTAAGTAATCATCATCAAGAAATATTGGGGACTTCCAAATGCTCATCCCCTCCTAAAAAGAGAACATTGTCCTCGATGTACAAAAACAACATCAAGAAAGCATAAATACGAATGAATGAGTATTAGTATCCACCTGGGCATGCTCAATCCTACTGTGGCGGTGGTGATGGAGCTAAAAAGGTGGTCATGGGGTCATCAATGCCCACATCCTGTGGTGAACTCTCCAAATCAATCAATAGCCTCACGGGGTCAGGCTCATGTACACCTAAAGTACCAGTTATGGACGTGTCTTTTAGGGTTTCCTTTTTCACCATGTCCATAATTCAATTCTTCAAGCTCTGTTAGGTTGGGCTCAACTCCGAAGACTTATTATCGGTCTTCAGGGTGCCAACTACATTAACTTTTTCACCACCATCACCAAGAGCATCAAGACCTATCATATCTGGGGAGCCACATTTATATCAACACTATATGTCACCTCCAATAATTCATCCCAAAAAGAACTCAAGTCCATGGACATCAAGGATGCCACCTCCTTTTTAAATATTACATGTCGGCTTTTATGACCGACGAGCCATCACTACCACCATCTCTCTTCTCTACAACAGTCAACCTCTCCTTCAAACTAGCTAGCTATTTCCCATGATCCTTAAGCATCACCTCAAGCCTTTCCATCCTCAGCTTATGGGCCTCAATCAACTCCTTCTACTTATTTACAGCCTCAATATATGGGTCCAGTACATTTACTATGCCCCTCTCAATCAACTTGGGCAAAGAGGACTAAACTCAAGTAGCACAAACATCAGCCGCTTTGGCTAACTATCGAATGCTACAAATTGTAATGAGGGAGTAGAGTAGAAGAGGAAGATAATAAGGGAGAGGAAGAAGATATACCTGCCTTGGGAACCAGCTCTGCAAACCGGACACGAGATCTTTCAACATCAACTACCAGTGTTTTGTCAACTAGTTTCTTCTTGGCTCGATCCCTCTTCATCCCTTTGGAACTCAACCTCTATTCTCAGGATATCAATCGATGCCAACGGAGTAATCTCCATATCAATTTTTTTGTTGAATGGCACTCCGACTTGCTTGCATAAGGCTGTGATGAGGCTAGGGAATAGGAGTGAGGTCTGCAATTGATTTATCCTAGTAGCATCTTTGGGGCGATGATAGAACCAAGATTCAATTTCTGACTGTTCATAATACACCCAACAATGCCGCTTTAGAATGTCAAAGTATCGACTCATTTTTCCATGGCATTAAGTTACTGCTAATAAATCTAAACCAGAACCTCTCCAAAATGTTCATCTCCTTTTTCTCAATTATAGCTTTCTCCCCTGACCACGAAGGAGCTTGAATTCCTATCAATGGGGTCAACCAAACTTTAATGTCATCAAATGTCTTGAGTTGTATTATATCTTCAACATCGTCTCGATATCGGTGTGTGCATCCCAGAATCTTGTTTATTTCTATCTCACTGCATTGGACTTGTACACTGGGCACTTCTACAGCATCAACAGGTTTAAGAATGATCTTTTGCTTTTAGAGATAGCCTTGTCATAGGGCTCATAAAGTTCCAAGACCAAGCGTGGAATAGGTGTGGTGAATTTCTAAAAATTATTGAACTTTGGAGTCTCCCACACCTCGGGATTTTGATCAATGACCCCATCAGTTTACAGTCTCCTTTCCTCTAAGATTGTCTTGAGCCCCTCTATTTTAAGCCTATTTAGGTGCTCAAAGATCTATTGCTACACTCACACTGTTACCATGGCTATAAACTCAATCAAAGGACGACTTACCTTAAGAATGACGTTACTCAATCTTCATATGTGTTCATTGTAAAAATGGCTTTTTCGCAAAAAATCAGTTTAAGCTGAATAAATTTAAGAAAAATCAATTTTTCAAAGAAAAAGAAAACAGAGTTGCCACTTAATTTTTTAAATAAATTAAGAAAACTTAAAATGATTTTAACACTCTAATAGAAAAGTCCTAAAATTTCAGAGAAAATGGACAACTTGTTCTTTTTTTAATTTTCTTCTTCTATGTAAATGCGTTATAGAAAGCTTGCATATAGGAACTCACGACTTGATTCATGTTTAGTCACATTTACTGTAAGTTTTGTTAAAAAACTTCTTGAAAATGTTTACTTAAAAATGGAGTAGGAAGGTAGTTTGTTAATTTTTTTTAGATCTATTAAATATTTTTTTATAGTTAAAATTTAATTGGACAAGTTCTTTTTTAATCATGATTTATTATTTTAACTCTTGGATTACTTTCAAGAATCATGTCTATAAATTTTAAAAATCATATGAGTTTATAAGAATATTAATCAAGTTTTAAATTGTTTGAAATACAAGTACAAGTTTGAATTGTTTTTAGTTAAAAAAAAACATTATTTCATTATTAATATCATGTTCATATATGTTTTTTTCCATAATTTAGAAATTTACTTCTTGAGTATTTTTGGTATATTATAATACTTAATTATTTTTTAAATATATTGAAACACCCCTCATGTGCTTCAAACTACCCCATAATTGTATTTTTCAAATATCTCAAAAACCATGTGTGATTTCGAAAATTCGACATCATATTCTTGTTCAGGGGAAAAAATTAAGTGGGAAATGGATAACCACTAGATTTTAGAAGACTGTAGAAAAAAATAATTTTCGCAAGAAAATGATTTCAAGTGTGCATTCGTGCCCTAGGCGTGATGCGGCCTGGGCACGGACTAGCACAAATTGCTATTCGCATTTGGTCCGCGTCGCTGACTAGACGCGGACCAGTGTAAGTTTTTCCTCAGATTTCTTATTTTGTCCAAGGGCAATTGGGTTATCACCCAATGCCCATTTAAACGTGAAATCCTCCATACTTAGCCATTTTCAACTCTAGAACTCACAAAACCCTCTCTAAACCTCCAAAAACATCATCAAATCCCCCATTCAAATTCAAGAAATTCAAGCACAAGTTTTGGGAATTTAAGAACCCATCACAAGCTTCGAGTCTTCCCCAATTCAATTTCAAGAAGTTCAAGGTCTAAGGTATGTGGGTGTTCATCCATGGGCTCTTTCACCCATGGAGCCAAACTCTTTTTCTTTTTATAAAATTTCATAATTTCAAGGTTAATTTCTTCATGGGTATCTATTATTGTGCATTATAAATGTGAAATATGTTGGATTTCATGATACCCAAATTAAGGGTTTTACTACCATGATTAGTGGGTTGATTTGCATGATTTTAAAATGGTTGATTTTATCTCTTATGTTATTGCTCTACCAATTGCATGATTTTAGAGTAAGTGTCCACATACCCACCATGTGTTTGACTAAATTACATGACAAGGCTTCTTAAGTTGTTCATGAACTATTGCATGTTTTACAAGTCAAGCGTTTCAAGATAAATATGGGCTCCCAGGCATGTATTTAACTCATGAAAGATATCTATGATTTTTGCAAGTGACAAGTTGAGCCCTATTTAAAGATTCTACCCTCTTGTGAGCCATTCATGTCAAGTTGAGGGGTCAAGCATGATTACTATGTTTCCCTCATGTTCAAGTTAAGCTCACTAGTAGATGTCAAGCATATCAAATGAGCTACTCATGTCATGTCATCATGTTTCTTTCAAGTTTTTTATCTTATGCTTAAAGTTATGATTATTTCAAGTATTATGTGGGATTAGAGTTAGCACCGATTGAGGCTTAAGGTGGCGGCTTGACTCAAGGGATCCTTATATAAAGTCTTTAGTCTCTAAACTATGTGCCACCATAGGATTATGTATTTCCCTAAAAGGGCTTTACTAGTGGAACCATGTAGTTCATATTTCCCCTCAACTGGGGCCAAGTATGCTTTACCTTGGCAAGTAGACCACACCTTTCCGAGAGGGTGTCATGCTTCGAAATTTCAAGTTGTAGCTCGCTTGGTCTTATATGTCGGTTAAGGTCTCCTCCCACATACGTATGTTACATTATGCAAGTTAATGTTTTACACGCATGTTTTATTACAAGCATTGATCATACATGCCATATTGAGATTATATCCATTGTGTATACCTATGCATTTTGAATATTATGGCTTATGTCTTTGGTTGCACTGCACCCGTATACTTGGTACATTCCAAGTACTAGCACATACTCTATGCCTACATGATATTACCATGTATTAACCAGAGCTCCTATCGACCATCCTCTTACACGTGGCTAGTTCGGCTCTTGAAAGAAAGCTAGTTGGTGAGTCCTCAACTCCGAGGACAATATCTATTTCCATTCATGATATGTTGAGACTTGTTCTTTCTATTGGATACTTATTATCATGAGGGTAATCCAGGGAAGTGTCCTGACCCCTGCTCAATTTTCTAGTAGAGGTTGCATACTATGATTGTATATGCTTATGAGCTCGACTCTTCTTATGCCATTATCTTTATGAGAGACTTCCCTTAGTCCCATTTCCCTTTCTATATTGATTCTTGATATTGCCTTATTTTGCTTCCGCAACCAAGGATGTATGCAAGATATGCTAAGAGGCTTGTTTGGGTTATCTTTGGACTTCCTATTCACCGTGTCATGTCTAGGCCCTAGGCTTGGGTCCTATATCCTTTGGAAGTTATAAGGTCTTTAACATTTTTAAAATGTTATAAACTTTGATAAGTATTTTCATGTCTTTAAAGTTTAGTCAAAGATTTCTTTTAAAATCTAACCAAGCTTTCTTGTGGCATGCTTTAATTTTTAAACCTTGCACTATCTGTGTGTTTTTAAGCATACTAATGATTTAGAGGCATATCTAAGATTTTTCATGCTTATTGCTTGTCCTATTTATTTTGTATGACGCAGTCTAATAGGAAACCCTAAATTTAATTCTAGTCCAGAACTTACCATAAGTAGAAGTCCAATGTCTCATAGACACTAGGATGAGATGTTAGGCACTTTAAGACTCGTTAAATTTTTTATTTTCTCTAGTGCGCCTTTAAGTTAAATAATAAATCAACTTAGTAGGGTTAGGGGTATATAGGACCCTTGGAGATGATGATCTACACTTGAGCTTAAAATAGGATAAAACTTTGGTCTTTGTCCTTTGGCTTAAATAAGCCATATGAGCTAAAACTGACAAAAATTTACTTTTTGTCTTTCGAGAAAATAAAGCCGAGTAAACTGATCCGAGTGGAATAAATCTCTCTTAGGTTAGATTTCTTCTTTTATTTATTTTTAATTATTTGGGGTAGATTAGTCCTTTAATTTAATTCTTTTATTCCTGTATTTACTTGTTTAATTTCTATTTTGTGATCACTTAGAGTTAATTAAGACTTTAAAACATGTGACTTTAAATCCCCACATAAATATGAGATACGATCGGGACCCGTATTTGTGGACCTCAAAGGGTGCCTAACACCTTTCCTTCGAGGTAACTTGAACCCTTACCTATTCTCTGGTTGACTTTGACCCTTAGATTATTTTGTAGGTTAGAATGGTGTCCTAATGCACCTCAAATCATTAGGTAGCGACTCTTCTCAATTTAAATCCCAAAAGAGTCATTGCCACGACATCGTCCAGGTTCCCATCATTTCGCGAGAAAAAATGAGGCACGACAGGGGGTTTGCTTTGATGCATGTATTCTGTTGATGGTATTTTACTAACTCATAAGAGCGTGGTGAAATTAATAATAAGTTAGATGTGTGGAGATAATCCTTGGAAGCTGGAGCTAAGATTTTAAACTAAGCAGGACTAGACAATATGTGAAGTATAAGTTCCATGATGTGCGACATGTAGCTTATGCGTAAGTGAGGTTGAATTCTCAAGTTATCCCTAATAAAGGGAGTTTCAAGTACTTAGAGTCTATTATGTTACCCATCGCATTGTTGCGACGTAATTGAAAGAGAGGTTAGCATCTGGCACTTGTGTGATAAAAAAGGTCCAACTAAGATTTAAAGATAGGTTCTATAAAGAAGTAGTTAGATCAACTTTATTGTATCTAACGAGTGTTGTTGGCCATTCAAGAACACTCGTGTTTAGAAGATAAAAGTTGTGGAAAGGTGAATGTTTATATGGATTGGGCTTACTAGAAGAGATATCGCCAGAACTGAAGATATTCGATCCAAGGTAGAAGTGGACGCCTCAGAAAGAAGGTGTGAGAGGCTAACACTATAGGGTCCGAGGAGAGTACAGATAGGCCGAAGAAGTATTGGGGAGACGTGATCATGGATATTTCAAGCCTCAAGAGGATATGGCCTTTATACAAAGGTATGGAGGTTAAGGATTGGAATAGAAGGTATTGTAAAACTAAAATCTACTGCCATTATTTTTCTAAAATCGATCATCAAATTCTTTCGCTTCAAAAATATACTTGGTACACTCATCGTATATAGCTATACGCATATTAATTATAAATTATGAATTACATATCCATCAACTATTTTTAATTGGGAAACTTTCATAAATAGCATAGGCTTGAAACTTAATATGGTCAAATAGCTATATTTTACATAATTACACAATATAACCTCGGCTATGTGACCTGGAAAGGAGGAGAGAGGCGAGCGAGATCAAGAGAGGGAGGAGAGAGGCGAGCGAGATCAAGAGAGGGAGGAGAGAGACGAACTGTATATGTATATTTGTCAAATTATATGTATATATCTGCAAATAACTATATAAGTGTAACTAACAAACATACTGTCACGACCCAACCCAGGGATCGTGATTAGTGCCGATTGGGCACCCAAACAAACACTAAACCGGATTTCCAACTATATTAGCTAAGGAATCTACCGAAATTTTGGCAGATTTTCCTCTGTTTTACTGACTAACCAAACCTGCAAACAGCAACCCCAGCATATAGCAATATCCATACACATATATATGCGGGCCAACAAGGTCACCACTGCGGTAGAACCGCCCAACAAATGTATCATACATACGTAGTCATACCACATGCAATATCCCACACCCACATGTATC
>JAPFFP010094632.1:0-44021 GCA_026153255.1 Solanum medicagineum | reverse complement strand
ATCATTTAGCTGGCACCAAGAAGATTCAGCAAGAGCTTGCAAAGCCCAATGTACTTGAAAGGTAAAAGCTCAACTCAGGGCACTAGTCACGGCCCTCGGTGGGGCTGTGACACTTACCAAAGGGTAGGAGATTTCTTAACTTTTCTCCAAGGAACTGATTTATTTCATATGTGTTTTTAAAATATAAGGTTATTAGAGAGTTTATAAGGTTTTATATGGTCTTTAAATTGACTTACTTTGGGGAAAATATCTTTTGTGTTAAAAACAAGTTAAAAAGAAAACTGTCCAATAAGGTTGCTACCCAATTTTTCCCTTTTTCACTCCTTATTTATTTTGTTCACGTATAATAATTATTATTAAGGCTTGTTTAACATGTATAATTGCATAAAAGTAAATAAATTGCACTAAAACAAACTCCTCCCTCATTCCTTTCTACGATTCAAGAAAATCGATTTCTCTAACAACACAAATTCAAGTCAAAGAGTTATAATGACACCAACTCAAGTCAAAGAGTTATGAAGTAGAGGTTGATTTTATCTTGAGGGAATACATTTTTGAAAGCTAATGCATTATTTAATAATAAGGATATTACATTCCCTCTTGATAGGAAGTCCCTCAAATAATAGCGAACTTGATTGAATGGATCAATTATGGATTTGATTTATTCTTTAAATGGCAAGTATGGAATGACTATGGCAACATCAGCGGGATTGTTATACAATTACTGGCTCATAAGTGATTCTTGTCAGATAAGAGAAAGTCCCAGGTAGGTCTATACTGATAGTACTCTGATTGGATTGGATATGATTAAGATTGGATTGGATTGCATTGATGGGTCATTATATATTCTTTATTCTTGCTTTAGATAAACATTTGACATTTCAATTGAGTTTCTTGTCTCTTAATTTGAGTTATTTGAGTTGATGGTATTCTGCATTGATGCATGTTTCATTCAACCGTTTTACATACTTGTACATTCCATGTACTAATATCCATTTTGACTGTATCATTTTCATGATGCAAAGATAAGTTCTAGAGATAATCAAATGACACTCCATTGAAGATCTATTTCACACATCAGCTAATTGGTGAATCTTTCTTATCTTTGGAGGATGCACATGATTTGTTTCATCTAACTTTTTAGAGTTAGACTTTAGATTAGCTTTATTTTGATTTGAGATAGCCATGGGTCTGTTATTGGCACCAGTAAACAGTTAGTAAAGGCTTCATAGACTAGAGTTTGATTTGTCGTGAGTTGAATATTTATTTTGGGCTAGCTTCTTTCTTACTAGTATTAATGAGTTGATTTGATCATAAAGTTATGAGATTGTCCACCTATTTTACTATCTATTGTCATCCGCTAACACGTTAAATATTTATTGAATTAACGTGAAGAGGACAATTGGTTTTCTTAGGGACTATTAATAGTCTTTGAGTGCCGGCCACGTCCACGGTACCCTCCCGGGGCATGACAAACTTAATGTCAGAGCATAGAGTTCAAGAGCTCTAGGGAGTCTATGAAGACATGTCTAGTAGAGCCTTGTTTATGGGTGTGTTGTGCACCGCACGATATAAGTATGAGGTCATAGGACATTAGACATGGTTACATTTCTTCACATTCTGATTCGTGCGATAAAGTTAAACTCTATAAAGGCTCTATTCTAACTCGTGTGTTGCACGTTTGTAGAATTATGATCCTTCCACCAAGAAGAGATATAAGACGAAGAGGGCATCCTTCTATGTAGAATGTTAGCCAACCTGAGCCCTATGATCATGATGAACCCATGGGCTCATCTATCCCTGAACAACCACCACAAGTTGAAATCTCAATTGTTGATCTTCGCCAGGCTATCCAAACTTTAGCCCAAGTTGTGATCACACCTGCTACTAAATAAGGAGTGGGTAGACATGCAAAGGACACATCTAGATTCCGTGAGTTCTTGAGAATGAACCCGCCAAAGTTCACAGGGTCTACACCTAATGAAGACCCATAGGACTATGTTGATGAGCTTCAGAAAGTGTTTCAGGTGATGCATGTGGCTGATGTTGATAGAGTTGAGTTGGCTACGTACCAACTCAAAGGTGTTGCCAGATTGTGGTTTGATCAATGGAAGAAAGGTAGAGGAGAGGAAGCCCCAGTGCTGACTTAGGTAGTATTTGAGGAAGCTTTCTTGGGGCATTTCCTTCGGATATAACTATGGGAGGCCAAGGTAAGAGAGTTCTTGAATCTGAAATAGTATTCTATGACTGTGCAAGAGAATGGGCTCAAGTTTATTTAAACACCACAAAATTGCCTGAAAATATTCCTTGGAAATGCCCGCAATCATAATTTCCATATAGCTCAAATCCGTGAGTGATATAAAAAATCTAACTTCATATCATAATCAGGGGAAACATTGAGTGGGAAATGGGTATAGCCCCGATTTTAGAACAATCGTAGCAAAAAATATTTTTTCAAAAATTTGCTTATGCCTTGTTTATCCACGCCCTGGCCACGAAGTGCCAGGGGCGCAGATTAGTGTTATTTTGTTCTCAGTTTTTTTGTCTCAACCTAAGGCCTTGGGGTCTTGGGGTCATGCCCTCCTATGCGTAAAAACACCTATACTTAGTTATTTTTCAACTCCATATCACTCAAGACACTCTCAAAAGCCTTTCTAACACTTAGCGAAATATTTCATCCAAATCAAGTGTCCCAAACTCATTTCTGAATCTCAAAAGCTTCATTCAAGATTCAAGTTCTCATTCAAATCCTCATCAAGGGAATCCCCAAAATTAAGGTATGTGGGTTTCAACCATTTGGTTCTTCCACCTATGGTGCCCAATCTTCCTTTTTATGTAAATTGCATGTTTTCAAGTTGTATTAACTATGTGTATCTCTAACTATGAAATTTGATTACAAAATTTGTTGGGGTTTCATAAAATGTTGACTGTTTAAGCATGTTTTGAGCTATAAATCTATGAACTATCATGAGATTTGATGAGGGGCTTCAATGTATCTTGCATGCGGCTGTTACCAAATGTTGGTGGATTGATTTACATTGAATTTTCCCATAGGAGTTCACTCTTGAATTGGATGGTTTTGAACTAGCATTACACACCCGCCAAGTGTTTGATAAAAAGTCGTGTTAAGGATTCTTGAACTATTGATGGTCTATTGCATGGCTTATAAGTTAAGTGACTCTATGATGATGAAGGGATTGTATGTATGTATTGAGTTCATTAAAGTATCTATAGTGTTGCAAGTTGACCACATCTTGTTGAGGTGGTGATATGCCTCAACAACTTTTATAGGGGGTGCTATGCCCATCTACCATGTTGAGGGGTATATACCTTGGCCACTTTGATGGGGGGTGCTATGCCCATCTACCATGTTGAGGGTATTGTGAGACCCCATATTTCTCGTCTTCCATAATATGATGGGGTGGCATTTTATATAAGACATATATGATTTTGGATGGGACCTTCATGATAATAAGGCTTCCAATAGGTGGTAATATAAAGGACTTAAAGTTTTAAGAAAAATGAATCCTCAAAATACGCATTCGAGATTAAAGAAATGGCCCGAGTGGCACCTTAGACTTTTCGGAAGGTTTAAATTAAGGTTCACTTGTCGTATGGGACAAAGAGTGTATAATTTGCTAATAATGAATTTGTAAAGGTTATTTTCATAGTACAAAGGTTATACATTGAGTTTTGGAATCAAGAAAGTTGCAAGATAAAGGTTGGCCAAAGTTATCGTAAGTTTCATTAAGAAATTCTTCTTAAATTTGGGTCAAATGTATCAGGTCATATCTACCAAACTATAAGGAGATAGAAGGTACATGAGCTAACATATCAAAGATCTATGAGTCTAGTCTACAATACACAAATCTGTACATCAACTCGAGCTCAAAATAAAAAGTTATGACCATTTTACCGTGAGTGCCCGAGTAGAAACTCGGGTCTTAGACCGGGTCGGGTTGGGTCAGGCCCACTTCTATGTCAGCTAATCAGACCTTTTAAAGCTCAAAACATATAATTTTCATCCCAAAATAGTTATGAAGCTGAAGATAAAGCTCCCACAAGGTCTATAAGCAATTTAGGTATGTTCTTCAAATTTTTACTGTTAAAATTTGTCTGCATGCCTAGAAATGTGTGCATTACGTGTTACAATTGTTTTTCCCTCCTATTAGCTGTGTTTGGGACTATTTTTTGGATGTAAAAAAAGGGTGTACTTGCTGGTTATTCTAGGTTTGCAGCTGGTCTGTTCAGATAATAGTCTTGGGGCTCTTTTACGGTCATTATTACGAAGTTTTATGTACATTTCCTCGCATAAAGGCTATATGGCGAATCTGGTCATTAACGCTCAATTTTGGACAGTTTATAATTAAGTGTAAGTTGCATATATATATTTTTTTCAAAGCTTAGGACGTAAGGAACAACTTTCGTGAAGGAACTTTTAGCAAATGGGCAATCATTGGAGAGGTATGTTAAGGCGAAGCTTTGCCCCTTCTTTTAGTAAGAAATCTGGGAAATTCTCAAAACATCAAATGTAATATTTTTCCATTCTATTGCTAAAAAGACCTTTTATGAAAGGCATTGGGATTGCAGTTAAGTTATCTTCATAATGATATTAGGATGGCATTCCTTTGGTTACTAAACTGGACATTCAATATCTATATATCAATTTATCGATGTTGGAGTATTGCTCTTCTTGGCGTGGTGTCACTAAAAGTAAAAAGATATTATGAGGGGAACATAGGATTCATAATCAATCCCTTTTCTCTACTAAAACCACAAATGAAGAGCTTAGCAAGTAATACGTGATTTCCAATAATCTACGTTGTAATGCTCCTATTTAAACTAGTAATGCACCTGATTATTTATAAGTACTTTCTCTTACTTATTGACATGAAACTAAGTATAAGCATTATGTAATGTACCTTTATGAACATTTGTGGAGTTAAGGCCTCATTCTAAATATTGAGTTAAGCTGTCAAACTTATTTGAAAGGCATGTAAGATCCCACTTATCACGTATATTTTCTATGATAAAGATTATAATGTTGTTAGAATTAGTGTACCAATGAGCCAAGATTGTCTAAACGATAATGATTATGATACTATGAGAATAAGTGCACCAATGAGCCAAGATTGCCTAAATTTATACTATGGCCTACTATGCGCATTCAATATTCATATCATACATGGCACGTTACGCATAGACTTCGAGCTATAATCGGAGGTATGGGGACTATTTTTCCAAATGATCATATATATGTATATGGTATATATGGCCACAGGTTGGCAGATATGATGTCGGTTCGCTACCGGAAAGGACTAGCATTGGCTGGGTATGATCATCCATTTGCATCTATATATATGTATTCATGACATGTGATTACTCAAGCATACCATGCATATTTGATCACTAGGAGGCTAAGCGATGAACACGAAAGTAATTTGAATCTTGCTTGCATATGGTATTTCTAAAAATCCCTTTTTAGTACAATTATCTATGATTTTACTTCCTGCCTTACATACCACTACATGTTTATTCGTACTGACGTCCCTTTGCCTGGGGACGTTGCATTTTATTTCATGTGTGCAAGTTCAAGTAAGGATTCTGATTTACCCCTCCACTAGGAGCCTAGTTCAGCTATGAGTTTATAAGCTCCACCTCTTCCTGGAGCTTTCACAATATGCTTACTTTTTGTTGTACATTTGGGTATAGTTGGGGCCCTATCCCGGCAGTATTAATGGTTCTGTTAGAGGCTATTGTTGACATGGTTATATTGGGTTGGTTCTTTGGTGCCTCTCAGTCTCCAGTCGTGGAATTAACATGTATATGTAGTGTATGGGTCTGTACCTCTGTGTTACAGTTTTGTCAGCCAGCTAGTACTTTATCATTTTGTTTACTTATCTTGATGTACCTGATTTGCTGTTGACTAGGTCATGATGTCAATGATCCAGGCTTAGTTTTCCAAACATTATGCTGCCTAATTTTCTTTGGCCCTTAGTTAGTTTAACAAGCATGGGCAGTGGCTTACTTTGCCAATAATGGTATCGAGTGCCAGTCACGCCTCCCCTCTTTTTGGGGTGTGATAAACATGGTATCAAAGCAGGTCGTGTCCTAGGGTGTCCACAATGTCGTGTCTAGTAGGGTCTTATTTATGGTGTGTTGTGCACCACACCTATAATCTGGAGTCTACGAGGCATTAAGGGATGATTATATTTCTTCCACTTAATAGATCGTGCTACAGAGCAAAGTTATAGGAACATATTAAATCTAAATAGTGTTATGTTGTTTTTATTTAATAGGCTGCCTATGCTCAGGAGATTGCACATAATAAGACAGGGATGGATCTGAGAGAATGTACCAATCATTCCTTACCAGGTCAGGCGGATATATTCCCTATTGAGGCACATAGAGAGTCTCTAGTGCCCACAATACAAAATTTAGCTAGCATTTGTTGGGGCCCAAGCAAATCTAGTACCAGCCCCACCCAAGACTAGGAAGCAGAGGATGGAGGAGGTTGTTTGGCTACTAACTAGGATGGTTTCTATTCATGAGATACTACTAGAGCTGAGATCAGACGCCACAAGGGATCTAATAGAAAGATCATAGGTATAAGAGTTTCTTCACTTGGCCCATCCAGTATTTATATGACCCAGGCCAAGTAAGGATCCCAGGACTTGATAAACCCTATGTTTGGAGAATTGAGGGTGATGTGTGCCTCTATCACTAAGGTTGTGTAGTTGGCTTCTTTTCAACTACATGATGTCACCATCTTATGGTACGAGGAATGGGAGAAATATAAAGAGCATGTTGCTGTGCTAGAAGAGTAGGAAGATTTCTCTGAGGCACTTATAGCCCACTACTATCCGCAGGAGGTTCAGGAGACCTGTCTTGACCGGTTTATTAGTTCAGCCACGGGGATATGAGCATAAGAGAGTACAGTCTTAGGTTCAATTTAATGGCTAGTTATGCACCAGATATTGTATGTACCATGACTACCAAAGTGAATTGCTATGTTGATGGTTTGGGGGAACATTTGATCAGAGACTGCAGGATAGCCTTTTTTACAGGATGGTGTACATATTTCCAATACACAAGATTTTGCTCAGACTACAAAGGACCTTTCTCGTTGTATTTGGGTTACCTGTAGATACATAGAACATAATAAGAGGGCTCGTACTAAGGGGTCTTATAGGGAGCCATATGTTAATTTTAGGCCGCATTTCATCGACATCCACCTCCATTAGTGGGTTGTCTCCCACCATAGATGTAGTGCTAGAGATTTGATCATTGTATTTTGTCAGAACCAAGGCAGAATTTAGGTCGACTTGATAGCCGTTGACAAAAGTATTCCGCACAAATAAGACAACCTACTCCTCCATGTGCACAATGCGGTAAGCTTCATAGTGGGCAGTGTAGATTGGGCCCAACTACATGTTACTATTATTGGAAGATAGGATATATATATTAGCAACTTACCCTTTAGTCAATCCCTATTGTGAATGAATTCCCGATGGTATTCCTTGATAAGCTTCCAGGATTCCCCTCCGTAAAGGATATTAATTTTTTTCTAGATTTTCTTCCTGATATGCAGCCTACATCTATTCCTCCCTGCAAAATAGTTCCTATAGAGCTAATAGAATTTGAGGAACAACTGAAAGACTTGGCCAATAAAGGCTTTATTAGGCCAAGTGCATCTCTGTGGGGTACTTCAGTGCTCTTTGTTCAGAAAAAAGATGGCTTCTTATAGATGTGTATTGATTATAGAAAGATAAATAAATTAACTATCAAGAATAAGTATCCTCTTCTGCGGATTGATGGTTTATTGTAGGGTGACAAATGCTTTTCAAAGATTGGCTTTAGATCTGGGTACCATCATTATATTCGAAAGACAGCATTTAGGACGAGGTATGGACATTTTGAATTCCTTGTCATGTCCTTTGGGCTTACAAATTCCCTAACAACTTTTATGGACCTGATGAGTCGAGTCTTAGACCATTCTTGGATGAATTTTTGATCATATGTATTGATGAGAACTTGATATATTCATGGTCAAAATATGAGCATGCAGACCACTTACGAGCTATATTACAGACTCTCTAGGACAACATGTTATATACAAAATTCTCTAAATATAAGTTTTAGTTAGCTTCTGTAGCTTTTCTTAGCCATGTTATTGTAGGCAATGGCATCAAGTTCGATGGTTAGAAGATTGAAGTAGTAATGGCCTGGCCGAGACCATTGAATCCGACCGAGGTCCGTAGCTTTTTAGGCTTGGAAGGATATTATAGGAGGTTTTTTTCAGGGATTCTCCTCTATCTCTACACCACTAACAAGATTGACGCATAAAACAACTAAGTTTCAGTAGACTGATGCGTGTGAGCAGAGTTTTCAAGAAATAAAAAATGGTTTACCACTGCACCTATCTTGACTCTTCTTGATGGAACCAAAGGCTACGTTATATATTTTGATACCTCAAGAATTAGCCTAGGATATGATCTTATGCACCATGGTAGAGTTATTGCACATGGTTCTAGACAATTGCGAAAGCATTAGCAAAACTATCTTACCCATGAACTTGAGCTCGTTGTAGCTGTTTTTGCCCTAAGGATTTGGCAACATTATCCATACAGAGTTCGTGTTGATATTTTTATTGACCACCAGAGCCTCCAATATTTAATAAAGCAAAAAGAGTTGAACCTATAACAAAGGAGGTCGTTAGAATTACTAAAAGACTATGATATTGAAATTTTATACCATCCCGGTAAAACTAATGTTGTTGCTAATGCACTTAGCTGGAAGTCCATGGGCACTCTATGCCATTTTAAAGCTGATAAGGCTCAAATGACAAAAGATCTACCTTAGCTAGCTAGTTTGTCAATACAGTTAGCAGATGCGGAGGATGGAGGTGTAATTGTTCAAAATACAACAAAAATCTTCCATTGGTACTGAAGTAAGAAAAGCAATAATGTGAGGATCTTGACTATATGACATTAAGGAAAAGTGTTCCACAACAACAACATCCTTTATTTAAGCTAACTTAAAATTGAGTCCTTTGTTACCAAGGCCTCTTATGTATGCCAAACATTAGAGGGCTCCGTGCCAAGATTCTTCTTGAGTCCTATTATTCTAGATATTTGACTCACCTTAGGGCAACAAAAAAGGATTTCAAGACCTACGACAAACCTTTTAGTTTAATGGCTAAAAAAAGATATTGACAAGATGGTGGCCCAACGCCCCAATTACCAGCATGTTAAGATAGAACATCAGAGGTCTGGAGGCCTTGCTAAGTATACTAATTTTTCGTTATGGAAATGGAACATAATAAATATGTACTTCATCACTGGCTTGCCTCGTACTCCACATAGGTATGACTCTATTTGGGTAATCATTGATACGTTGAAAAATTTTCTCATTTCTTGCTAGTAAGAATGACGTTTTCATTGGAGGATTATGCTAAGCTTTACATTCAAGAGATTGTTCGCCTTCATGAAGTTCCATTATCTATTATCTCTGATCGAGGGGCTCAATTACAGCACATTTTTAGAATTCTTTTCAGAAGGGTCTGGGCACTCAACTAAATCTTAGCACCACTTTTCATCCACCAATTGATGAACAGGCAGAGTGTAACATTCAGATTATCAAGGATGTGTTACGTACCTATGTGAGAGACTTTAAAGGAAGCTCAGATGAACATCTACCTCTTACCGATTTGCTTTTAATAACAACTTCCAAGCTAGTATTCAAATGTCTTCTTTTGAAGCACTATCGTGCGAAGATGTAGGTTGCCGATCGGTTGGTTTGAGGTTGGGGAGGCAGACTTGCTAGTCCCTAATCAAGAAGCAAGTGATGGACAAAGTGAGACTTATTAGAGACCGATTGCAAATAGCCAGAGTCGGTACAAGTCTTATACGGATGTTCGATGACAAGACTTAGAGTTGATCTAAAAGATTAGATTTCCTTTAAAGTACCACCTATGAAGGGTAACAGAACATTTGGAAAGAAAGGAAAGCTCATTCTGAGATAGGTTGAACCATATAAGATTATTTGAAATTAGCAAGGTGGTATATAAGATTGATTTTCCTTAAGAATTGGGAACAGTCCATGTAGTATTTTATGTATCTATGTTGCAGAAGTATATTGGAGATCATTCACATATTACTCACATTGAAGATACCAAAATTGTTGAAGACTTATCTTATGATGAGGTATCAGTGCCTATTTTAGATCGACAAGTAAGAAAGCTTAGTAACACCAACGAAAGTGTTGTGGCAGAACAATATTGAGGAAATAACCTGAGAAACAAAAACCAAAAAAAAAAAAAGAAATCATGAGGAACAACACCTAACTATTTAAAACTAAGTCACACTCCAAAACAGACAGTTATCTATTTACAGTAACTTAAATGTTAAAGGATTTGTAAGTGCGACTTGCATATTTTGTCACAGGATAGTTATACGAAGTTTAGTAATTGGAGTTTTTGGAAGTTGATAAATGATCTTCTAGGGGTAATAAATATATACTAAAAAATATTGTTGGTAGATGCTAATGCAACCAAGGAGATGTATTGATACATTCGTGGACGAATGTTCTTAAGGGGGCGAGACTATGAGACCCCGTATTTCTCGTCTTCCATAATATGATAGGGTGGCATGTTATATAAGACATATATGATTTTAGAAATGACCTAACAATAATAAGACTTCTAATAGGTGGTAATATCAAGGACTTAAAGTTTTAAGAAAAAGAATCCCCCAAAATATACATTCAGGATTAAAGAAATGGCTCGAGTAACACCTTACCCTTTTTAGAAGGTTTAAATTAAGCTTCACTTATCGAACGGGACTAAGAGTGTATAATTTTCTAATAATGGATTTTTAAAGGTTATTTTAATAGCACAAAGGTCATACATTGAGTTTTCGAATGAAGAAATTTGCATGATAAAGGTTGGCCAAAGTTATCGTAAGTTTCGTCAAGAAATCGTTCTTAAATTTGGGTCAAATGTATCAGGTCATATCTCCCAAATTATAAGGAGTTAGAAGTTCGCTGACCTATCAACTCGAATATCTATAAGTTTTGTCTGCAATGCACAAAAACACTCATCAACCCGAGCTCAAAATAAAAAGTTATGACAATTTTACCATGACTGCCCGAGTAGAAAATTGGGTCTTGGGCCGGGTCAGGTCAGGCCCACTTCTATGTCGGCTAATCAGACCTTTTAAAGCTCAAAACACATAATTTTCATCCCAAAACAGTTATGAAGCTGAAGATGAATCTCCCGCAAGGTCCCTAAGCAATTTAGTTATGTTCTTCACATTTTTACCGTTAAAATTTGTGCGCGTGCCTAGAAATGTGTGCCTTACTCGTTGATATTGTTTTTCCCTCCTATTAGCTGTGTTTTGGGCTATTTTGTGGTTTGTCAAAAAAGGGTGTACTTGCTGGTTATTCTAGGTTTGCAGCTGGTCTGTTCAGATAATAGTCTTGGGGTTTTTTAACGGTCATTTTTACAAAGTTTTATGTACATTTCCTCGCGTAAAGCCTATATGGTGAATCTGGTCATTAACACTCAATTCTAGACTATTTATAAGTGTGTGTCTGCGCATATATAGGTTTTCTGATGCTTAGGACGTAAGGAACAACTTTCATGAAGGAACTTTTTGCAATTGGGCAATCGTTGGAGAGGTATGTTAAGGCGAAGCTTTGCCCCTTCTTTTAGCACGAAATTTGGGAAATTCTCAAAATGTTAAATGCAATATTTTTCCATTCTATTTCTAGAAAATACCTTTTATGAAAGGCATTGGGATTGCAGATGAGTTATCTTCATAATGATATTAGGTTGGCATTCCTTTGGTTACTAAGCTGGACATTCAATATCTATATATCAATTTATCGATGTTGGAGTGTTGCTCTTCTTGGCGTGGTCTCACTAAAAGTAAAAGCAGATTATGAGGGGAACGTAGGATTCATAATCAGTCCCTTTTTCTCTACTAAAACCACATTTGAAGGACTTAGAAAGTAATACATGATTTCCAGTAATCTCCACTATAATGCTTTTATTTAAACGACTAAGGCACTTGATTCTTTATAAGTGCTTTCTCTTACTAATTGACATGGAACTAAGTATAAGCATTATGTAAAGTACCTTTATGAACATTTTTAGAGTTAAGACCTCATTCTAAATGTTGAGTTAAGCTGTCAACTTATTCGAAAGGTATGTATGATCCTACTAATCATGCATATTTGTTACGATAATGATCATAATGCTATAAGAATAAGTGTACCAATGAGCCAAGATTGGATAAATTACAATGATTATGATACTATGAGAATAAGTGAACCAATGGGCTAAGATTGGCTAAATTTAGGCTATGGCTTACTATGTGCATTCAATATTCATATCATGGATGACACGTTATGCATGGACTTCCAGCTATAATTGGAGGTATGAGGCCTATTTTCCCAAATGATTATATATATGTATATGGTATAGATGGCCTCAGGTTGGCAGATATTATGCCGGTTCGCTATCGGAAAGGACCACCATTGCTAGCATTGGTTGGGTATGATCATGCATTTGCATCTATATATATGTATTCACGACATGCGATTACTCGAGCATACCATGCTTATTTGATCACTAGGAGGCTAAGTGTTGAACACGAAAGTAATTTGGATCTTGCTTATAGGTGGTATTTCTAAAATTCCCTTTTTACTACAGTTATCAATGATTTTACTTCGTACCTCACATACCAGTACATGTTTATTCGTACTGATGTCCCTTTTCCTGGGGACGCTGTAGTTTATTTCATGTGTGCAGGTTCAGGTTAGGATTCTGATTTACCCCTTCACTAGGAGCCTATTTCAGCTATGACTTTATAAGCTCTACCTCTTCCTGGAGCTTTTACAAGATGCTTACTTTATGTTAAACAGTTGGGTATATTCGGGGCCCTGTCCCTGAGTATTAGTGGTTCTCTTAGAGGCTATTGTGGACATGTTATCTTGGGTTGGTTCTTTGGTGCCTCTCAGTCTCCAGTCATAGAATTAGCATGTATATGTACTGTCTGGGCCTGTACCTCTGTGTTACAGTCTTGTCAACTAGCTAATACTTTATCATTTTGTTTACTTATCTTGATGTACCTGATTTGATGTTGACTAGGTCATGACCTAAACGGTCCAGGCTTAGTTTTCCAAACGTTATTCTGCCGATTTTCTTTTGGCCCTTAGTTAATTAACTAGCATGCTCAGTGGCTTACTCGGCCAATAATGGTATCGAGTGTCAGTTGCGCCTCCCCTCTTTTTGGGGCGTGATAGGTATATACCTTAGCCACTACTATTGGGTACTATGCCTATCTACCATATTAAGGAGTATATACCTTCACCACTTTGATTTGGGGGGGGGGGGGAGAGGTTGCTATGCCCATCTACCAATTAAGGGTTAGATACTTGAATCACCTTCCAAGGGGGTGGTATGCCTTGGATTCTAAGTAATAGTTTGCTTTATCTATGATGAATGTCTCTTCCTACACATGCAATATGTTCTATACAAGTATGATTTACTTCAAGCATTGATCATGCATGCCATGTTGTTACTATACCTATCCCTTGCTTATGATTATGCATTTTGACTATGTTGCCTATCTTTTGTTAAATTGCATCCTACATACTTAGTACATCTAAACATACTAACACATACGCTATGCCTATATGATGTTACCATGTAGCAAGCGGAGTACCTCTTGATCATCCTCCACGAGGCTAGCCTTTGCATTTGAAAGAAGTGCTTTGGTGAGTCCTCAAGTTCGGGGACATTAGCTATCTTAGTCTTGTCACTTGTTTTCTCTTAATGTTGAACTCTTTATATTATAAGGGTGATCCTGGAAAGTGTCTTGGCCCCCGCTCAAATCTATGTTTAGAGGTGTTGTTGGAACAAATGATGTAATTATATTTTGAGCTTTGACTCTTCTATGTTTTATACTATCAAAGACTTTCCTTAGTCCCATTTTCCCTCTTTATTGTCTCCTGTTGTTGTTGAGTTTGCTTCCGCAACCAAGGATGTGTGTATGATATGCTAAGAGGCTTGTTTGGGGTCCCTTTGGGATTCCCATTCGTAGTGTCATGTATAGGCCCTAGGCTTAGGTCGTAAAACACTTGGTATCAGAGGAACTAGGTTGTTAATGGTCCTCGGAATCCCACACATCGCGTCTATTAGAGTCTTATTAATGGTTGTGAAGTGCACTACAACTATGAGTCAGAGGCGTTTTAGGAAATATTTTCCTTCTTCATGATCTATGTCGTGCTATCGAGGTTAAAATAAGGTTTTCCCCAAATGAATATTCTTTGCTATTCTAGATTATTTCGATCCCAAGAGGAAGAAGAGCTCGTACACCCGAGGAACAACCTACTCCTACCGCTCCCCAAGATGGAGGAGTGGCTCATGAAGAGTTCTGGGATGCTATTACCATGTTAGCTCATGCTATGGCCAACCAAATCAACCAAAGGGCCCAATCCTCTCATGCTTCTACTCCGACATCTAGGGTGAGGGATTTTACAAGAATGAACCCACCGGAGCTTCATGGGTCTAAAGTGGATGAGGATCCTCAAGTGTGTATTGATGAAGTGTATAAAGTGTTGTCTATTATGGGGGTTAGATAGGAAGAAAAAGCTGAGTTGGTAGCCTACCAACTCAGTAGGGTGACTCAAATTTGGTTCACCCAATGGAAGGTGGAGAAGGGGAACAATAATGCCATCTTTTGGGAAGAGTTCAAGGCTGCAATTCTCAACCGTACTCTATGATAGAGCTAACGAAGGCCAAAATGATGGAATTTATGAACCTCAAGCAAGGGTCTATGAATGTGAGGGACTATGCCTTTAAGTTCAACCAACTCTCCAAGTATGCTCTACAATTTGTGGCCAAGCCGAGGTCTAGGATGAACAAGTTTGTGTCGGGTGTGTTCGACTTGGTCAATGAGGAATGCTGAACCACCATGTTGGTAATTGATATGCATTTGTCCAACCTCATGGCATATGCCGAACAATTGGAGGGGGAAAAGCTTAAAAAAGGAGAGGTGGTGAGGCTAAGAGGTCCCCTTTTGAAGGTCGATTCCAAAGTCCCAAGGGTGGCCGGTTTCACCAAGGCCAAGGGTCTTCCAATACTCCTAATAGAAGGGTTGATAATGAAAATCCAAGGGTCCAAGGTGGTGGTGATGTGGTGCCTAACCCTTTGTGCCAGAGATGTGGTAGAGGCCATAATGACCCATATTTTAAGGACACTAATGCTTGCTATGGTAGTGGTGAGGTGAGTCATAAGGTGATGGATTGTCTTTGTAATAGAAACAAGGATAGAGATGGTTGTCGAAAAGGCTAAGGTGCAAATGTGAGTCCTAACTGAGAGGAGGTTAAGAGGGAGGCGCCACAAGGTAAAACCGATTCTATGCTCTTCAAGGGAGACAAAGGGTGGATGAGGTGCCCAATTCGACACCAGCATGTTAAAGGTTTTTGATTTTGATGTGTATGCTTTGATAGACCCGGGTGCCAATCTTTCTTTTATTACTGCTTTTGTTGCCAAAAAGCTCCATGTTAAACCCGAATTGTTGTGTTAGCCTTATGAAGTGTCTACTCCCATTGGTGCATCCATTGTTGCTAGAAGGGTCTATAGAAATTGTCCCATTTTCATTTTACATAAAGTCTTGTCATATGATTTCGTTGAATTAGATACGGTGGATTTTGATGTCATTCTTGGGATGGATTGGTTGCACGTATATTATGCTTCTATTGATTGTAGAACCCATAGGTTCAAATTTCAATTCCTTAATGAACCTATCCTTGAGTGGGAGAGTCATGATGTGGTGGTCAAGGGTAAATTTATTTCTTGCATTAAAGCTCAAAAGTTAATTTCTAAGGGGTGTCTCTATAATCTAGTGAAAGTAAGGGATGTTGAGTCCAAAGTCCTTTCCATAGAGTTGGTTCCGGTGGTTAATGAATTCCTCAATGTATTTTCCAATGAGCTTCCCAGTATTTCTCCCGAAAGGGAAATAGATTTTGGAATAGACCTCCGTCCCGATACTCAACCCATTTCTATTCCCCCTTACCGTATGGCCCCGACGGAGTTGAAGTAGTTGAAAGAACAATTGAGGGATTTATTGGAGAAGGGTTTTATAAGGCCTAGTCAATCACCTTGGGGTGCACCAGTGTTGTTTGTGAAGAATAAGGATGGTGCTCTTAGAGTGTGCGTTAACTACCAATAACTTAATAGGTTCTCCATAAAGAATAAGTACCCTCTACCAAGGATTGATGATCTTTTTGACCAACATCAAGGGGCTAGTCACTTCTCTAAGATTGATCTTCTGTCCGGGTATCACCTAATGAAAGTGAAGGAGTGTGACATTAACTAAGACGACCTTCCAGACTAGGTATGGGCACTATGAGTTTGTGGTTATGTCCTTCGGGTTAACTAATGCACCTGCTATTTTCATGGATTTTATGAATAGAGTCTTTAAACACTACCTTGATTTGTTTGTGGTGGTTTTTATTGATGATATCTTGATCTATTCCCATGGTGAGGAGGATCATGTGGAGCATTTGAGGGTGGTGTTGCAAATCTTAAGGGAGGAGAAGTTGTATACTAAATATGAAAATGTGAGTTTTGGTTGAAAGAGGTTGCTTTTCTAGGGAATGTGGTGTCGGGTGATGGCATTAATGTGGATCTTATGAAGACAGAGGTGATTAGAAGTTGGCCTAACCTTTTGACTACATTGGACATTAGAAGCTTCTTGGGTTTAGCGGATTATTATCGGAGGTTTGTGAATGGGTTCTTTTCAATTGCTTCTATTATGACTAAGTTGCCTCAAAAGAAGGTAAAATTTGTGTGGACCAGTGAATGTGAGAAGAGTTTCCAAACTTTGAAAGATAAGCTTGTCTGCACTCCTATCTTGTCCCTATTGGAAGGGTTGGAAGGGTTTGTTGTGTATTGTGATGCCTCGAGAATTTGTTTGAGTTGTGTTTTGATGAAAAATGGTATGGTGATAGCATATACCTCTAGGCAACTTAAGGTGCATAAAAATAATTATCCTACCCATGATCTTGAATTGGCCGCCGTGGTATTTGCTTTGAAAATTTGGCGTCATTATTTGTACAGAGTTCATGTTGATGTACTTACCAATCATAAGAGTCTCCAATATGTGTTCACCCAAAAAGATCTTAGCTTGAGACAAAGAAGGTGGTTAGAGCTTCTTAAAGATTATGATATGAGTGTGCAGTATCACCCCGATAAGGCGAATGTTGTGGCCGATGCTCTAAGTAGGGTGTCTATGGGTAGCCTAGAACATTTTGGTGATGGTGGCAAAGAGGTAGTTGGAGAGGTTCATCGGTTTGGTAGATTGGGAGTTAGGTTGGAGGAGGTTGACAATGGTGGTGTAATGGTTGTTGATGGTTCTAAATCTTCATTAATTTAAGGAGGTAAAGGCAAAACAAGATCTTGAGCCCCCTTGCTAGAGTTGAAGGCCTTGGTGAGACATGGTAAGGGGGAGGTTTATCCTAAGGGGGAGATGGTGCCCTTAGGCACCAAGGTACAATGTGTGTGCCTAGTGTTTATGACTTAAGAAAGAAGATTTTAGATGAGGCTCATATTTCTTCCTATTCTATTCACCCCGGTTCTACAAAGATGTATAAAGATTTGAGGGAAGTGTTTTGGTGGGGTGGTATGAAGAGAGATATTGCTAGTTTTTATCCGGTTGTCATAATTTCCAAAAAGTGAAAGCCGAGCATCAAAGCCCGGGTGACCTAGACCAAGATATAGAGAATCCTACTTGGAAGTGGGAGGAAATCAACATGGATTTTGTGGTTGGGTTGCCTAAGACTAGAAAATATTTTGATTCTATTTGGGTTGTGGTTGATAGAATGACAAAGTCGGCTCATTTCCTACCGGTTAATGCTGCTTATAGTGGCGAAGATCATGCTAAGTTGTACATTCATGAATTGGTTAGATTGCATGTGGTTCCTTTGTCTATCATATCAGATCGTGGTGCTCAGCTCACTTCTCACTTTTGGAGGTCCTTCCAAAGAGGTCTTGGTACCAAGGTTAAGCATAGCGCGACCTTTCACCCTCAAACGGATGACCAAGCCAAAAGAACTATCTAAAATCTTGAGTATATGCTTAGAGCTTGTGTTTTGGAGTTTAAAGGTAGTTGGGATGAACATCTTCCACTCGTTGAGTTTGCTTATAATAATAGTTATCATTGAAGCATTGGTATGACTCCTTTTGAGGCTCTCTATGGTAGACGTTTTAGATCCTTGTGTCACGACCCAAGCCTAGGGCATAGACGTGACACGGCATATGGGGAACCCGAAAAGACCCCAAGCAAGCCTCTTAACATAGGATTACACATCATTGATTGCGGAAGCAATAAAATAACAATAAGAAATAGTAAATAGGGGTAAGCGGATCTATGGGACATCTTTCATGTCACAAACATCATAGAGTTAAAGAGAGTCAAGGCTCATAGCATCATTACATATCTTGTCCAACAACACCTCCACACACAGAACTTAGCAGGGGCCAAGACGAGAAATCGGGCTCACCCTCATAGTCAAAGCATAAAAATAAAGGAAAGTGAGTCTTAGCATAGCATAAGAGCAAAAGACATCATCCTCAGAGTCGAGGACACACCAACTATCTTGAGAGAGGTCATACTAGCCATGCAGAAGAGGATGATGATCAAGTAGGTCTTCGGTTCCTACATGGTGACATCATGTAGTCATAGAGTATACATTAGTACATTTTGAATGTACTAAGTATGCAGGACGCAATGCAACAAGAGGTAAGAAACATAGGCGAAATGCATAAACATAGGCAATGAATAAGGATATAGCAATATGGCTTGCATAGATGATGCTTGAAGTAATCGTGCTTACATAGAACATAATGCATATGTAACAAGTGACCATAAATATAGCATATCCAAGGCCTACCACCCCCTTGAAGAGGCGATTGAGATACAAACCCCTCAACATGGTTATTGAGGTACATAGCCAAAACATGGTAGCATAGGCCTACTATCTCTCGAGTGAGACAATCAAGGTACAAACCTCTCAATTATGGTTATTGAGGTACATACCTAAAACATGGTAGCATAGGCCTACTACCTCTCGAGTGAGGCAATCAAGGTATAAACCCCTCAATATGGTTATTGAGGTGCATACACCCAATCTAATAGGATGGGCCTACTGCTCCAAAGCGAGGCAATCGAGGTACCAACCCCTCAATATGGTCACCCGGGCCTATAACACCCCAAGAGAGACTTGGTCAACTCATAACACTATAGAGGAAAATGTTACTTCTATACATTCCTTTCATCATCATAAAATTATTCAAATCATAAAAGTCATGCCTTAGACCTTCAAGAACTCAAGAATCCATATTTGGACATTTTACCGAACACTTGGTGGATATGTAATGCTAGTGTAAAACTATGCAATTCAAGAGTAAAATCATGCAAGAAAATTCAATGTAAAATCATCCACTAATACTCGGTAACACCCTCATGCAAGATACATCAATACCCTTCATCAAATCCTATAATGGATCATAGATTCAAAGCTCAAAACATGCTTAAACAGTCACAATTTCATGAAACCCCAACATAGTTTGTAGTCAAACTCATAATAAGTAATACCCATAAGTAAATCAACTTAGAATCATGCAATTTAGGTAAAAAAGAGGGTTAGGCACCATGGGTAAAAATACCCAATGGTTGAAACCCACATACCTTAACTTTAGAGAGTTTTTGATGAAGATTGGAAATGGAGACTTGAAGCTTGAGTGAAATCCTTAAGATCCGGATGAGTTTTGGCACTAAAATTTTGGGGAGAAATATTTGTCTAAGTGTTTGAGGGAGTGTTTGTGAATGTCTTGTATGATATGAACGTGAATATCGCTAAGTATAGGTATTTTCATGCATGGGAAGGCTTAGGCCCAAGACCCAAAGGTCCACACCCCGGCCGCGTCACACCAGGGGCGTGAATCAACACTGGATAAGGAAATTTTTGGATTTTCAAATTTTGATACGGTTGCTCTAAAATTGGGGTTAGACCCATTTCCCACACAATTTTTCCCCTGATTAAAAATATGAAGTACAATTTTCAATATCACTCACGAATTTTGAGGTATACAGAAATTATGATTCTGGCACTTTCGAGGCACATTTTCGGTCACTTTTTGGGGCCGTTTCAGTATCTCTCCCTTGGGAACATTCACCCCCAAATATCAAAGAAACGTATGTAAGAAGAGTAATCATGAATAAATCATTCCTAAATAAGAATGTATCAATACACTTAAACACCATTTTCAAAAATCTCAAAATATGTGTTAAAATCACCATCAACTTTGTCAATACAAACATGAATCCATGCAAATGACACAAGGGATGATACATGTGGCATGAAATCACATAGGAGACTTAGTGTTGGTACCTTAGGCATGATTAGAATGGAATAGATAGGGATATCACTTTTGCATTTCTGCTTCGGCCTCCCATGTAGCACTTTCGACTTGTTGATTCCTCCAAAGGACCTTAACGGAAGTAACATCCTTGTTCCTTAGCCTCTTCACTTGCCTATCCAAGATCTCTACTAGAACTTCTTCATATGTCAAGTTTTCTTCAACTACACCCACAACATCTAATGGAACAATAGCATTTTGATCACCCACACACTTCCTCAACATAGACACATGGAAAACTGGATGAACCAAATCCATTTCACTAGGCAACCCCAACTCATAGGCCACCTAACCAATATTCCTCACCACCCTATACATACCCAATAATCTTGGAATTAATTTAACCTTCTTACCAAAATGACATACCCTTCATGGGTGAAACCTTCAAATATACCCAATCACCAACTTTAAATTCAAGCTCCCTTCTCCTTACATTGGCATAGGACTTTTGACGACTTTGGGCTATTTTCAACCTTTCTCTAATCAACCGTACCTTATCCATAGCTTCCATAACCAAATTCGGACCTAACAAAGTCATTTCTCCCACTTTAAACACCAAACCAGTGATCTACAATGTCTGCCATAGAGGGCCTCAAAAGGAACCATACCAATGTTAGAATGATAGCTATTGTTGTAATCAAATTCAATCAATGGAAGATGGTTATCCCAACTACCCTTAAACTCCAAAATACAAGCCCTAAGCATATCCTCAAGAGTTTGGATAGTCCTTTCGGCTTGACCATCCATTTGAGGGTGAAAGGCCGTACAAAGCTTTAGCTTGGTCCCAAGACCTCTTTGGAAGGACCTCCTTAAGTGTGAAGTAAATTGAGCACCACGATATGATATGATGGACAAGGGAACCCCATGCAGTCTCACCAACTCATGAATGTACAATTTAGCATAGTCTTCGGCCCCATAAGAAGTATTAACCGGTAGTAAATGAGCCGACTTTGTCATCCTATCAACCACAACCCAAATAGAATCAAAACCATTTCTGGTCTTAGGCAACTCTACCACAAAATCCATGTTAATTTCCTCCCACTTCCAAGTAGGAATCTCTATGTCTTGGGTTAGGTCACACGGCCTTTGGATCTCGGCTTTGACTTATTGGCAACTATGGCAACTGGATACAAATTTGGCAATGTCTTTCTTCATGCCTCCCCACAAAAACACATCCCTCAAATTTCTATACATTTTGGTAGAACTGGAGTGAATGGAATAGGAAGAATTATGAGCCTCATCAAGAATCCTCTTTCTCAAATCATCAAAACAAGGCACAGGCAACCTACCTTGTTACCTAAGGGCACCATCTCCCCCTTGGGAGAAACCTCTACCTTGCCTTCTTTCACCAAGGCCTTCAATTCTAACAAGGAGGGGTCAAAATCGTACTTTGTTTTTACCTCATCAACCAAGGAAGATTTTGAACCATCAAAAACCACAATACCACCATTATCAACCTTTTCCAACCTAAACCCCCAATCTAGCCAACCGATGAACCTCTCTAGACACTTCTTTGCCCCCATCATCAACATGAGCTAAGCTACGCATAGATACCCTACTCAAAGCATCTGCCACACCATTAACCTTACCGAGATGATAATGCACAGTTATATCATAATCCTTAAGAAGTTCTAACCACCTTCGTTGTCTCAAGTTGAGATCTTTTTGGGTGAACAAATATTGGAGACTCTTATGATCGGTAAACACATCAACATGCACCCCATACAAATAATGACGCCAAATTTTCAAAGCAAAAACCACGGTGGCCAATTCAAGAGCATGAGTAGGAAAATGCTTTTCATGCACTTTGAGTTGCCTAGAAGCATAGGCAATCACCTTACCATTTTGCATCAAACATAACTCAAACCAATCTGGGAGACATCACAATACACAACAAACCCTTTCAACCCTTCTGGTAGAGACAAGATAGGAGCGGACACAAGCTTATCCTTTAAGGTTTGGAAACTCTTCCCAATAAAACAGAAAAGAAAAAGCAATACTATACTTTGAGCCCAGCGAAAGTTTCACATTCATCTGTTCACACAAACTTAGCCTTCTTTTGAGTCAACTTAGTCATGGGAGAGGCAATAGAAGAAACCCACTCACAAACCTCCGATGGTAACCCGCTAAGCCCAAGAAGCTTGTAATATCCAATAGAGTCAATGGTCTAGGCCAATTTCTAATCACATCCATCTTTTTAACATCCATATTAATACCATACCCCAATACCACATGACCTAGAAAGGCAACCTCTTTCAAAAAAAATTCACACTTCTCATATTTAACATATAACCTTCCTTCCCTCAATCTTTGTAGTACTACCCTCAAATGAGCCACATGCTCCTCCTTACTATGAGAATAGATCAAAATATCATCAATTAAAACTACCACAAACAAATCAAGGTAGGGTTTAAAGACCCCATTCATAAGATCTATGAAGATAGCCGGTACATTGGTCAACACAAAAGACATAACCACAAATTCATAATTCCCATACGTAGTCCGGAAGGCCGTCTTGGGAATGTCACACTCCCTCACCTTCACTTGATGATACCCGGACCAAAGATCAATCATAGAAAAGTGACTAGCCCCTTGAAGTTGGTCAAACAAATCATCAATTCTTGGGAGAGGATACTTATTCTTGATGGAAACCCTATTAACTTGCCCGTAGTCAATACACATTCTAAGAGAGTCATCCTTCTTCTTCACAAACAACAACGGTGCACCCAAACGTGTTTTTCTAGGCCTAATAAAACCATTCTTCAACAAGTCCCTCAATTGCTCCTTCAATTCCTTTAACTTAGCCCTGGGCCATAGGTAAGGGGGAATAGAAATGGGTTGAGTATCAGGAAGGAGGTCTACACTAAATACTATTTTCCTTTTGAGAGGAATACCAGGAAAGTCACTAGGAAAGACATCAAGTAACTCAATTACCACCGGAACTGACTCTATATGAAGGACTTTGGACACCACATCTCTAACCCTCACAAAATGATAAAGACACCCCTTAGAGATCAACTTTTGGGCTTTAATACATGAGATAAACCTATCCTTGACCACCATATCATGACTCTTCCACTCAAGGATGGGTTCACTTGGGAAGTAGAATTTGACCCTATGGGTTCTACAATCAATAAAGGCATAATATGCATGCAACCAATCCATCCCAAGAATAATATCAAAATCAACCATATCCAACTCAACATGATCACAAGGCAATATTTTATGCAAAATGCAAATGGGACAATTTCTATAGACCTTTCTAGCAACAATAGATGCACCAATGGGAGTAGACACCTCAAAAGACTCCAACCACAATCCAGACTCAACATGAAACTTTTTGGCAATAAGAGGAGTGACAAAAGAAAGAGCGGCACCCAGGTCTATCAATGCATACATATCAAAATCAAAGACTTTTTAGCATACTGGTGATGACATCAGAGACCTCATCAACCCCTTACCTCCCACAAAGAGCATAAAATCGATTGTGCCTTGGGGCACCACCTTGTTGACCTCCTCTTCCCAAAGGAACCACATTAGCTCCCCGGCCTTGAGGACGAACGTCCTTACCATTGTTGCGATTTCGAGGGCAATCCATCACCTTATGCCCTACCTCCCCACAATCATAACAACCATTAGTATTCCTCAAGCATGGGCCACTATGACCCTTACCACATCTTGGACACAGATCATTGGGACCCACACCACCATCACCTTGGGCCCTAGGGATGTCGTTGAAAAACCTCCTATTAGAAGCATGAGAAGACCCTTTGCCTTGATGAAATTGGACACTTTTGTGACTTTGGAACTTACCTTCATATCACAAACGTCATAGTGTAAAAGAGAGTCAAGGCTCATAACATCATCATATTTTGTCCAACAACAGCTCTACACATAGAACTTAGCGGGGGCCAAGATAAGCAACCGGGCTCACCCACATACTTAAACCATACAAATACAGGAAAGTGAGTCTTAACATAACATAAGAGCAAAAGACATCGGCCTTGGAGTTGAGGACATACCAACTATCTTGAGAGAGGTCGTACTTGCCACGTGGACAAGGAGGACGATCAAGCAGGGCTCCGTTCCTACATGGTGACATCATGTAAGCATAGAGTATGCGATAGTAAATTTGAATGTACTAACTATGCAGGATGTAATGCAACAAGAGGTAAGAAACATAAGTGAAATACATAAACTTAGGCAATGAATACGCATAGAGCCATATGGCATGCATGGATGGAGTAAATCATGCTTACATAGAACATAATACAAGTATAACAAGTGACCATCAATATAACAAATCCAAGGCCTACCACCCCCTTGAAGAGGCGATTGAGGTACAAACCCCTCAACATAGTTATTGAGGTACATACCCCCAAACATGGTAGCACGAGCATACTACCTCACGAGTGAGGCAATCGAGGTACAAACCCTTCAATATGGTTTTTGAGGTACAAACCCCCCAATCTGGTAGCACAGGCCTACTACCTACCGAGAGAGGCAATCGAGGTATCAACCCCTCAATATGGTTAGCCTGGCTTACAACCCCCCGAGCGAGGCTTGGTCAACTCACAACACTATAGAGGAAAATGTCACATATATACATTCCTTTCATCATCATAACGTCATTCAAATCACAACCCATGCCTTAGACCCTCAACAACTTAAGAATCCATATCCGAATATTTTATCAAACATTTGGCAGGTGTGTAATGTTAGTGTAAAATCATACAATTCAAGAGTTAAATCATGAAAGCAAATCTAATATAAAACTACCTAGCAATACTTGGTAACACCCAACTGTAAGATACATCAACACCCTTTATCAATCCCACAATAGATCATTGATTCATAGCTCAATACATGCTTAAACAGTCACAATTTCATGAAACCCCAACATAGTTTGTAGTCAAATTCATAAAAAGTAATACCCATAAGTAAATCAACATAGAATCATGCAATTTAGGTAAAAAGGAGGATTGGGCACCATGGTGAAAGAAACTAATGGTTGAAACCCATGCACCTTGACTTTAGAGAGTTCTTGATGAAGATTGGAAATGGAGACTTGAATCTTGATTGAATCCTTAATATTCGAATGATTTTTTGCACTTGAAATTTGGGGTGAAATATTTGTCTAACTATTTGAGAGAGTATTTGGGAATATCTTGTATGATATGAACGTGAAATATGACTAAGTAAAGGTATTTTCACGCATGGAAAGGCTTAGGCCCAAGACCTAAAGGGCTTGGACCGACTCAACAGAACTGAGCAAAAATAACACTGTTCTGTGGCCCAGCCACGTCGCGATAGGGGCGCGAATCAACACTTGATAAGGAAATTTTTGGATTTTCAAATTTTGATACGATTGCTCTAAAATCGTGGTTAGACCCTTTTCCCACTCAATTTTATCCCCTGATTAAAAATATGAAGTCGAATTTTTTATATAACATATGGATTTTGGGATATATGAAAATTATGATTATGGGCACTTTCGAGGCACATTTTCGGGCACTTTTTGGGGTTATTTCCCCCTGATTAGATGGTTTGAAGTGGGGGAGATGGCTTTGTTGGGTCCATACATAGTTATGGAAGCCTTGGAGAAGGTAAGGTTGATAAGGGAGAGGTTGAAAACAGCCCAAAGTCCATAAAAGTCCTATTCTGATTTGAGGAGAAGGTATCTTGAATTTAAAGTTTGTAATTGGGTCTATTTGAAAGACTCACTCATGAAGGGTGTAGTTCGATTTCGCAAGAAGGGTAAATTTTGTCTAAGATTTGTGGGTCCTCATAGAGTGTTGAGAAGGATTGGTAAGGTGGCCTATGAGTTGGAGTTGCCCAATGATATGAGTATGGTTGATCTGGTCTTCCATGTATCTATGTTGAGAAAGTGTGTGGATAACCCAAATGCTATTGAACACTTGGATAATAATTTGACTTATGAAGAGGTTCTGGTAGAAATATTGGATAGGAAAGTGAAGAGGTTGAGGAACAAGGATGTAGCTTCTGTTAAGGTCCTTTCGAGGAACCAACAAGTTGAAAGTGCCATATGGGAAGCCGAGGCGGACATGAAAAAGCGATATTCCTATCTCTTCTTCTCTACTTAAGCCTAAGGTACTAATTTAAATGTCCTATATGACTTTAATTCTTAAGTTTCAGCCCTTATGTCATTTGCATGCATTTATGTTTTTGTTGACAAGTTTATGGTGATTTTGACACCTATATTGAGATTTTATAGAGTGATGTTTAAATGCATTGTTACATTCATTTTGGACTGAATTTTTCGTGATTACATCTCTTATATACATTCTTTGAAATTCGGAAGTGCTTGACTAATAAGATATCAAAGGGGCCTGAAAAAACGTAAGAGGCTGCTACTCTAGGCTCGCTTCACTTCTTCAAGCTCAATCGGCTTATCTTCGGTTTGTCAATCAACTTCCTTCTCTCCCTGTTCTTAGTAAGTCCATTCATTTGATTTATTTTGCATTTTAATAACGGATTAAAAAAGGGACAAATGTTCCCGAGAGGGAGATATTGAAACGCCCCAAAAATGCCTCAAAAATGCCCGGAAGCATAATTTCTCTATATCTAGAAATCTATGTGTGATATCGGAAATACAATTTCATATTTATGATCAGGGGGCAACATTGAGTGTGAAATGGGCATAACCCTAATTTTAGAGCAACCGTAGCGATAAATATTTTTTCAAAAATTTTCTTATCCTGAGTTGATCCGCGACGCGCCAGGGGCACTGATCAGTGTTATTTTGTTCCCAGTTTTTCAGTTTCGTCCTAAAGCCTTGGGGTCTTAGGCCCATGCCCTCCTATTTCTAAAAACACCCATACTTAGTCATTTTTCAAGTTTATATCACTTAAGACACTCTCAAAATCTTTTCTAACACTTAGCCAATATTTCATTCAAATTCAAGTGTCCTAAACTCATTTTCGGATCTCAAGCTTCAAGTCCTCATTCAAATCTTCACCAAGGTAATCCCCAAATTTCACGTATGTGGGTTTCAACCATTGTGTTCTTCCACCCATGTTGCCTAATCTTCCTTTTTATGTAAATTGCATGTTTTCAAGTTGGTTAACTATGAGTATCTCTTACTATGAAATTTGATTATAAATTATGTTGGGGTTTCATAAAATATTGATGGTTTAAGCATGTTTTGAGCTATGAATCTATGATCTATTATAAGATTTGATGAGGGGTTTTAATGTATCTTATGTGAGGGTGTTAAAAAGTGTTGGTGGGTTGATTTACATTGATTTTTCTCACATGATTTCACTTTTGAATTGGATGGTTATGAACTAGCATTACACACCCGTCAAGTGTTTGACAAAATATCTTGTTAAGGATTCTTGAGCTATTAATGGTCTATTACATGGCTTATGAGTATGTATGTATTGAATTTGTGAAAAGTATCTACAGTGTTAAAAGTTGACCACACCTTGTTAAGGGGGTGATATGCCTCAACCATTTTGATGGTGGTGCTATGCCCATCTACCATATTGAGGGTATATGCGTTGGCCACTTTGTTGGGGGTGTTATACCCATCTACCATGTTGAGGGGTATATACCTTGGGCACTTTGATGGGGGGTGCTATTGCAATCTACCATGTTAATGGGGTATATACCTTGACCACTTTGATAAGGGGTACTATGCCCATCTACCAATTGAGGGGAAGATACCTCAATCACCTTCCAAGGGGGTGATATATCTTGGATTCCAAGCAATAATTTGTTTGTTATATGTTGATGGTCTCTTCCTACACATGTATTATGTTCTGTACAAGCATGTTTTAATTCAAGAAATGATCATACATGCCATGTTGTTACTATACCTATCCCTTGCTTATGGTTATGCATTTTTACTATGTTGCTTATCTTGTGTTGCATTGCATCCTACATACTTAGTACATTGAAACATACTAACGCATACTCTATTCCTACACAATCTTACCATGTAGGAACTGGAGCACCTCTTGTTCATCTCCATGTGGCTAGACTTTGCATTTGAAAGAATAGCTTTGGTGACTCCTCAAGTTCGGGGACATTAGCTATCTTACTCATGTCACTTGTTTTCACTTTATGTTGAACTATTTATATTATGATGCTGAGCCCGGAAAGTTTCTTGGCCCACACTCAAATCTATGTTTAGAGGTATTGTTAGAACAAATGATGTAATTATGTTTTGAGCTTTGACTCTTCTATGTTTTATTCTATCAAAGACTTCCCTTAGTCCTATTTTCCCTCTTTATTATCTTTTATTATTATTGAGTTTGCTTCCGCGACTAAGGATGTGTGTATGATATGCTAAGAGGCTTGTTTGGGGTCCACTTCGGGATTTCCATTTGTTGTGTCATGTCAGGCCCTAGGCTTTGGTCGTGACATTTACCTAGTTATCTCGCTATGCTCCAGACATGGTTGAAGATATGGGAGGGTGAATGGGCTTGTATGTAGATGGGTTGAACAACGGACCAAAGAAAAATGGGAGGGGAGCTATGCTTTTGAGTGACATAGATATTAGGAAGTTGATGACTTATGTACAACAAGTTTATGAGGAGATTCAGTGCGACAGGAAAGAGTACAAAAATAAAAGGGCTAAAACAACTAGCCATGATGTTGGGAAGAGAGGGAGTGGGAATGGTAATAGGTTTCAGTCAGGGCCAGCACCATCATTTGCCAGTACCCTTGTAACCAAAAATAGGAATGAATAGAGGTCTCAGAATCTTAGAGCCTAGAGATCCTAGCCATAGGCTAATGTGGCTCAAGGTTCATAGGGTAAGGCACCATGTGGTAAGTACGGAAAAATACACTTGGGAAGATGTCGTGAGGGAAGGAATGCATGTTACAAGTGTGGCCCACTGGGTCACTTTTAGAAGGATTGTCCAAAGTGGATGATAAGGCTTAGTCTTCTACCCCCAGCCCCACAAGATAGAGAAAACCAGAAAGGTGCTACATCAGGCGCATGCAGGGCTACAAACCGTTCGTATGCCATGGTACTCGGCAAGATCAGGAGAACTCTCCAGATATTGTGATGGGTATGATTTGAGTCTTTACTCTTGATTTCAATATTTTGATGGGTCCTAGTACCACATTGTCATTTGTGTCTCCTTATATGGCTAATAGATTTGATAGAACTCCTGAGCGTCTTCTTGAACCCTTTGATATTTCTATTCTAGTTGGTGAGTCTATTATAGCTGAAAGAATCAATAGAGACTGTGTAGTGTCCATCCATCATAGGGACACTCTTGCTAATTTAATTAACTTAGAGATAATTGATTTTGATGTGATCATCGGCATGAATTGGCTTCACGCCTGTTATGCCTCCATTTGTTATAGGACCCAAATCATTAACTTCTAAATCCCAAATGAACCGGTCCTAGAGTGGAAGGGAAATTCTGTTACACCTAAGGGAAAGTTTATCTCCTACCTCAGGGATAGAAAGCTAATCTCGAAAGGTTGTATCTATCACCTCATGTGAGTTATGATTGATGTTGTTGAGCCTCCTAATCAAGAGTTAGTTCCAATTGTGAGTGAGTTTCATGAAGTGTTTCTTGATGATTTGCCTGGAGTCCCTCCTGATAAGGAGATTGACTTAAGGATTGATATTCTTCTTGACACCCAAAATATCTTAATTCTACCTTTTAGGATGGCCCCCGTTGGGTTGAAAGAATTGAAAAAGCAATTGAGAGATTTGTTAGAGATGGGCTTTATTAGGCTAAATATTTCTCCTTGAGGTTCTCCTGTCCTATTTGTGCAAAAGAAAGATAGGTCTCTTAGAATATTTATTAATTATAAGCAACTGAACAAGGTCATGATAAAGAATAAATATTCTCTCCTCAGGATAGATGATCCATTTGACAAACTTTAAGGTGCCTTTTGCTTCTCAAATGTAGACCCCGGATCTGGATACCATCAGTTGAAGGTAAGGGAATGTGACATCCCAAAGACAGCCTTTAAGACTCGATATGGGCATTTTGAGTTCTTGGTCATATCCTTTGGGTTGATAATGCACCTGCAGCCTTCATGGATTTGATGAATCCGGTGTTCATACAGTACCTTGATAAGATTGTGATTGTATTTATCAACACATTTTAGTGTATTCGAGAGATGAGAAGGAGCCTGCCAATCACCTCAAAATTATTCATCAAACTCTCAATGACCATGAGTTATATGCAAAAAAAAAAAATTAAGTGTGAATTTTGGCTCAAGTCTATGTCATTTCTAGTCCATACTGTCTTGGGTGATGGTATTTGAGTAGACACCGAAAAGATTGAGGTGATTAATAACTAGCCCAGACCAACTTCTCTGATGGACATAAGAAGTTTCTTAGGGTTGGCAGACTATTACTGCAGATTTGTTAAAGGATTTTCTTCCATGTCCTCACCATTAACTAGACTACAATAAAGAAGGTCAAGTTTTAATGGTCTGACGAATGCAAGGAGAGCTTCCAAGAGCTAAAAATAAGACTGATAACTGCACCAGTTTTGATCTTTCCTGATGGGATAGAGGACTTTGTGAAATATTGTGATGCATCTAGATTGGGATTGGGTTATGTGCTGATGCAAAGGGGAAAGGTGACAGCTTATGCTTCTAGGTAACTTAAGGTTCATGAGAGGAACTATCCAACCCATGATCTTGAGTTGGCAGCAGTGGTATTTTTACTTAAGATTTAGCGCCACTACCTATACAAAGTACATATAGATGTGTTTACTAACCATAAGAGACTGCAATACGTCTTCAGTTAGAAAGAGCTGAACCAACGGTAGAGGCGATAGTTGGATTTACTCAAGGACTATGACATGAGTATTCTCTATCACCCAGGTAAAGCCAACATTGTTGCTAACGCTCTTAGTAGGTTGTCCATGTATAGTACTACCAATGTTGAGGAAGGGAAGAAATAGTTGGCTAAGGATGTGATAGATTGTCCCTGTTAGGAGTCAACTCAAAGTGAATGATTAAGGAGGAGTAAATGTCCAAAATGGGTCTGGTTCATCTTTAGTGGTGAAGGTGAAAGAAAAATGAGACCAAGATCCTGTTCTACTTCAGTTGAAGGAAGCAGTCCATAAACAAAAGGTGATGGTTATCTCAAAAGGGGGAGATGGTGTGTTCAGATACTAGAGTGGGTTGTGTGTTTCGAATGTTGATGGCGTTTGAGATAGAATTATGGCTGAAGCCTATGATACTCCATCCATCCTGACTGTACAAAGATGTATCACGTCTTGAGGGAAGTCTATTGGTGGAGTTGAATGAAGAGAGATATTGTTGAGTTCGTTTCCAAGTGCACGAATTGTCAAGAAGTTAAAGTTGAGCATCAAAGGCCATGTGGATTGGCTCAAAACTTTGAGATTCCTGAATGGTAACGGGATTTTATTTGTCTATTCTTGAGTTCTGAATAGCGATTGTGTAGATTGTTGATTGGTCGATAGTTTGATTGGTTGATTGAGTGTTGAGAGGAGTCTTTATTATTATCCGTGCCTCAATTCCATCTTTACTCTTCATTCGGGGACGAATGATCCCAAAGAGGAGATAATGTAATACCTAGTAAAATTATAAAAAATTTCCTAGATAAAGGACGCTCACATAATGCGTCTTCCCAAACATCGTTGGCAAATCCAAAGCTAGAATCACGATCAGCACGAAAAATTATGTAAGAAAATGGTATTGGTTGATTTTTAGAGCAACTAGATCGAAAGATAATTTTTAATTTTTTTTGTGAAAATGCAATTCCAAAGAAGTGTGTGACATGTCCGCATCATGGACTTGCTATAGATTTACACTTAGTTGTCATCCCAATATTTGCTATGTGATTAGAAAACTCAATCGGAAAAATTTTGATAAAAAACCCTAAAAATGACCCGCGGACTTGGTACGTCAAAGGGAAAAGTTTGATTTTTTTCGAGGAGCATACCAGAACTTTCTCAACCCTTCCAAAACTTAAAACAAGATCATAATAGGTCATTTTTAACATAAAAAGGGTTTGAACACCCATTCTTAAGCTTTTCTGAACATCTAATGAAGATTAGAGCTAAAATAAAGATAGGGAAAGCGAGGGTTCAAGGGAATTGAAGATAAACTGTTGCGAAGTTGATTGTCAAACTCCATACCAAGTATATAAGGCTAAACTAAAACATGGGAATGTCCTTTCGGTTGCCCCTATCGATGGTAATAAAAAGATTGTGAAAGTATTGAGTCTCTGTGCATGTTTTCTTGAAGGTTTTCATGTAACTATATATATATTTTATGTATTTTATAGGATGGATGATCATAAACTTGATTTACTGAATAAATGCTTTTACATGAGTTATTTTAAAAACCTTATAAGTTATTTTAAAAAAGATTGCACGAATGAGCCTAGGGATTGAGTCTAAAATCATGATTTGAGAATATTGATTGTGATTATGATGTGAGCATGATGATATGTTGATAGAACTTGATGGTCCTAAGAATCCCCATAATTGAATTTTTACTAAAGATTGGTCTAATTGATGGTCCTCTTAATGATTGGTCTAGGCTCCTTTGAAAGATATGATTGAGACTTGAGTTGTTTTGATGATTGATAGGTCGAAAGGCCCGATTGTGATAGAACTGATGGATTGGTTAGAGTCCATATGAGACTAATTGATCTGATTGATTGAGATGGAGTTTTTATGAGCATTGAACTTGAGAGAAATACCAAGCACAAAAATAATAGGAGTAAGCCCAACTCGAACTCATTAACTATGTCGACAAGCGTATGTGAGGATTGAACAGTTAAATCAGATGTTCCCTCTTGATTGGGAGTTCTTGAAATAATAGTGAACTTGATTGACCGGATCTATTATGGATTTGATTCATTCTTTACTTGGAAAGTACAAAATCGTTGTGGCAACATCAGCGAAATTATTGTACAATTACTGGCTTATAAGTAATTGTTGTTAGATAAGAGAAACTCCCAAATAAATTCTATTCTGATAGTACTCTGAATGGATTAGATATGATTTAGATTGAATTGGATTGTATTGATGGGTCATTTTCTACTCGTTATTCTTAATTTAGATTGATATTTTATATTCAGATTGATTCCTTATCTCTTGATTTGATTTGTCTGAGTTGATGGTATTCTACCTTGATGTATGTTTCATTCATTTATTTTACATACTCATACGTTCCACGTACTGACATCCATTTGGACTGCATCATTTCATGATGCAGAGATAGGTACTAGAGATTATCAACAAACACTCTGTTGAAGATCTATTTGACACATCAGCTGATTGGTGAGTCCTCCTTAGTTTTGGAGGATGCACATGATTTGTTTCATCTATGTAACAATCCTAAAAAGTGCCCGAAAATATGTTTCGGTATGCTCGAAAGTTTAAATTACATATATCTCAAAATTTGAGTACGATATCAAAACTCCAACTTTATATTCTTGTTCAGGAGGTCAAAATTAGGAGGAGAATGGTCTAACCCCGATTTCAGAGCAAATGATTAGCAATTTCATTTTTCGTAAATTTTCCCATCCAGAATCGATTCGTGACAGTGTCGCGACGCGCAGCTGTCGCGGACATATGTTAATTTGGCCTCCGCAACAGGTCCGCTTCGCGGACCGGACACTGACCTATGTATTTTGTTGCCAGTGATTTCTATCTTTGTCCAAGGCTTTTGGGTCTTGGCGTAATTGTTCCCAAACGTGTTTTTAACTATATTTAGCCATATTTCACCCTCATATCATCCCAAAACTTTCCCAATACTCACTGAAACACTTAGACATACTTTTCACTCCCAAATTCAACTCTCAAATCCTCATCCGAAATTAAGGTTTTCTTTCAAAGTTCTTCTTCAAGCTTCAAGTCTCCATCTCCAATCTTCACCAAGTTCATTCCAAGCTAAGATATGTGGGTTTCGTTCATGGGTTCATTTCACCCATGATACCCAAGTCTCATGTTACTCAAATTGTATGATTTAAAGTTAATTTACAAATGGGTCTTGCTCATTATGAAATTCACTGCACACTACGTTAAAGCTATGTGAAATTGTGACTTTTTTACTGTGTTTTAAGTATAAATATTTGATCTATTGCAAGATTTGATGAGGGGTTTTGATATATGTTGCTAAAGGGTGTTGCAAGGTGTTGATTGATAGTTTTACAATGGATTTTCTTGCATGATTTTATCTCTATATTTTATAATTTTATAATAGCATTACTCACCCTCTAAGTGTTTGATAAAATGTTCGAATGTGGTTTCTTGAGGAGTTGAAGGTACAAAGCATGAGATATGATATGATTGACTATATGATGATGAAATGCACTTATGTATATGATATACTCTATAGAAAGTGTTGAATTAGACCATGCCCAATTCGAGGGGACAAGATCCCAGGTAACCGAGGTAGGGGTTTGTACTCATGAATTGAGGTAAGGGTTTGTACTCATCAGCCATGTGAGGGGTTTGTACTTCACCACCATGGAGATAAGGTGTGATTATCATCAACCATATGAGGGGTTTGTACCACACCACCAGGGTAATGGGGTGAAACCATCATCGACCAATCAAGGGGTTTGTACGTTGAAAATCTAACTTGGTTTCTTTTACATCTATGTTATCCTTTATGAGCATGAGTTACTTAAGCATGTTTCACTTTTGCATTGATCATACATGCCATATTATTATATTATGCCTATTGTCTATTGTTATGCTTTTTGAATATGATGCCTAATTCTTGTTGCATTGCATCCTACATACTTAGTATATTCAAATGTACTAATGAATACTCTATGCCTACATGATATAACAATGTCGGAACCGGTGTTCAAGTTGATCATCCTCCTCCTCCACATGGCTAGTTCGATACTGCTCAAGCTAGTTGGTGAGTCCTCCACATCGGGGACCTTAGTCTATATTGCTCTTATTATGTATTGAGACATTCTACTTTATGTTCTATTTTGACTATAAGGGTGAGCTCGATTGCTTTGTCTTGGCCCCCGCTCTTATCTATGTATTAGAGGTGTTTGTTGGACATGTTATGTATCTATGCTAAGATCCTTGACTCTATTGTTCTTAATGTCTATGATATGAAAGTCATTTCCCTTAGCCTCGGTTGTCCCACTTTATTATCTCTTGATACTTATTTTATTGCTTTCCATTATGTGTTAGTTTTATCTTAGTTGTTAGTTTTATCTTATTTACTTATTGTCATTCCTTTTGTCATATCTAGTTTTTTTTCTCTGCTCATGGGTTTTGAGATGAGGGTTCAGAGGAAATAACCTCTCTACTTTAATAGTAGTGGTAAGGTCTGCATACACTCTACCCTCCCCAGACCCCACTTGTGGATTCTACTGGGTATGTTGTTGTTGTTGTTATTGTACTTATTTTATTGCTTTCGCGACCAAGGATGTGTACTAATGTTCTAAGAGGATTGCTTGGGGTCCCTTCGGGTTCCCATTGTGCCATGTCATATCTAGGCCCTAGGCTTGGGTGGTGACAAACTTGGTATCAGAGCACTAGGTTGATAGATCCTCGGAGTCTAACACACTACATCAATTGGAGTCCTATTCATGGATGTGACGTTCGGCATGAGTATACATAGGAGGCTATGAGACGTTTTAGGAAATGATTGCCTTCTTCACATTCTACGTCATGCTATGGAGTTGTAGTGAGTTTTTCCCCCTAACGATTGTTCTTTGCTATGTTAAAGAAGGGCTCAACCTCCCGAGGAGCAACCTACAAGTGGTGAGCTCCGGGATGCTCTCACTATGCTTGGCCAAGTGGTGATCAACCAAGTAAATCAAAGGGCCCAAGCCCCTCATGCTACAACCCCATGAGCTAGGGTAAGAGACTTCATGAGGATGAATCTTCCAGTGTTTTATGGGTCAAAGGTGGATGAAGATCCACAAGAGTTCGTTGATGAGGTTTACAAGATCTTGAATATCATGAGTGTTGGGCCGAATGAAAATGTGGAGTTGGCGGCGTACCAACTCAAAGGGGTAGCCCAAATATGGTATGATCAATGGAAGGGTGAGAAGGGAATTGGTAATATGGTGCTTTGGGAGGAATTCAAATTGGCTTTCCTTAATCGGTTTTTCCTGCTTGAGCTTAGAGAAGCTAAGATGGTAGAGTTCATGAACTTGAAACAATGTAATATGAGTGTGAGAGAGTATGCCCTCAAGTTTAATCAACTTTCAAAGTATGCTCCTCATTTGGTAGTCGATCCTAGATCTAGGATGAATAAGTTAGTGATGGTGGTCTTTGACTTGGTAAGTGAAGACTGGTCCGCCATGCTAATTAGCGACATTGACTTGTCTTGGTTAATGATCTAGCCGAGCAAATAGAGAAGGAGAAATTTAGGAAGAGAAGGGGGCATGAGGCCAAGAGGGATGATTTGAGGATAAATTCCAAAAGGGTGCTAAATTTCATCAAGGCCAAGGGTCTTCCCATGCTGCTAATAGGGGATTGCCAATGACTTCCCTAGGCATCAAGGTGTTGGTAGGGTGGCTCCTATTGATGTGTGCCCTAAATGTGAAAGGAGCTGTGGAGGCCCATGTTTGAAGGTTCTAATTCATGCTTTGAATGAAGGAGAACTTGGTCACAAGAAGGTCGATTGTCCAAGAAACTGTGCAAAGACCGTGGTGCGAATGCGGTCCCATTGGGTAGAGGTGGTCCTCAAGGTGGTGCCTCAAGGCACAACCGGTTTTTCAAATTTTTAAGTTATTAATTTAGACCTAAAAACAGCAGAAGAAATATAAACAAATTGCTTTGAAAATATTAAATTACGAAACCCGCAAGTTTCTTTAGCGGTTCTCATATTGAAGCAATCGAAAAAATATAATCAAGATGCTTTGAAAATATTGAATTAAGAAACTCACAAAAATAATAGATATAGCCTAATATTGTAAAATCATAATTGAAGAAATATTGTAAAATCATTATTGTAGCAGCTAAAGAAATATAATGAAACTGCTTTGAAAATAGTAAATTAATGGATCTGCAAATTATTTTTGCTGGTTTCATATAATAGCGACGAAGAAGCAGGCATCTCAAGCTGACATGTTGACGGAGAGGTGCCTACTTGAGCTGCTTATTGGCTCTTCTAATAAGTAGTAATATTACTTCACTCCTTATATATAAAGGAGAGTTAGCTCCTTGCTGAACTAGAGTTAGGGGTAATTTTGGTTTTTCATTTAGATGTTGCACATAGAGAATTGTACAACCATGAATTTAGGTGGTACTTTATTTTGAATTTCTAAAAATACCAGTCTTCCTTAGAAGGTACCAAATCTGTCCCTTATGCTACAAGGGCATTTTAGATATTCAACTTGAAGTTTTTGCTTTACATATTTGTACCTCCTGCATAGACAATAAATTGGGTTGATTTCGTGCTAAAACTAACCCTTTTATCTGAGTATATTTCAAATTTGTCCATAGTTACCCTAACTTTTGTTCTTCCAAAAAAGAGTTGTTCTTCTTCACCTCTTTCAATTTCAAACTCTCCTAGAACGTAAAGCATCACCACATCTGAAGCAAAAAAAACCCCAAAGTTATCATCTTTGTGACTTCGGTACGTAGCTCTCCTTTCCCTTTACTTTGTTTTAGCATATGGGTCATTGTTCGGTTTAACATTTTCTTTGGTAGAATAGTTTTATTGGAAAAAGATCTGAGTATTTTCAGTTTTATTGGAGCTTTGTACTTCATCAATATCCCTTCGTCGGAAATTGTCTGGCCACTATAACAAAGGAAACCGTTGACATCTTTGATCTTCATCGCTGCAGTTTGTTCTCCATCTGTTCATCTAGGTACGTTTCTGATGTTAATTTCTAATGTGTTTCTTACAACGAAAAATTATTTGCTCATATGTATAGAAAAAATTAGTTTCCCTATGGCTTTGCTCAATTATAATTTTCCATCAATCTTGGATGGAGCCAAAGATTCACTATTTTTTGGCTTTGGGATATGATGGAATAAAGCAAAATGCTTTAAAGTGTACGCGCATCTTTCAATTGTGAAATAGCAGTTAGTTAATGCAACTTTCGACGCTCATCATGGGTCATCCGGAAACAGTCGCGCTATGTTTTTAAACATAGGAGTCGGGCTGCGTACACCCGACCCTCCTTAGCTCGCAATGGGCGGGAGCCTTTGAGGCATTGGGGTAATATTGTTATTGTTGTTTGTTTCCTGCGTTTCGTATATGGGTGGTTCATGATTTGGTATTTTGATTCTCAGTGCTTTGTTGTTGGCCCTGCTTGTGTATTTATATTTTTACCTTAATCCTGAGCCTATAAAGTGTTTCACAAAATTCCTCTTTCTCAAAATTGATTTATTCTTCGCTGCAGCTTTGTGAATTTGTGCTTCAGCCACAACTTTGGATGTTATGGGGCTTATATGATTTCTTGAAATTAAGGGATTTTTGATTTCAGAGTGAGAAACCCTTTCATTCGGCAAGCACGACGCTAGGCTAAGTACAACTTTGTAATAAAAGAGGAAAACATAAAACATACGTCAGTGGGTAGCGGCTCTTCTTGTTCCTTAAAGGGTTCGAGTTGTTCATTTTGATTGTCAATTTCTGCTTGCGGTGCCTGATATTAGAGTTGCAATTGTTCAAATTTCTGCCAAGCTCTTTTGTTGGAAAACGAAATAACTACTTGGCGTGGTTGCGCCTTGAGGTTTCTTATCAGCTTTAATTTCTCACTTGGTTCTGTTTTGGTCGCTTTTTTAGACGACGAGTATGATACTCGTCCCATTGTCGAACCTCCTCTAATAAAGCTAACCAGAGTTGTCCATTTTAAATAGTGTGGATGACCAGGTATCTTAATACTAAGATGTTGTCGAGGCCAGCTAATATTCCAGCCGTGTAGAAAAATTTAGCAGGGTCAACTAACATTTCTCTTGCATTCAGTGAAAAAACCAAATTTACGTTAGATGTTGTTGCACGGGACGTGACCTAAAGGAAATCTGCAAATATGGGTGTTCACTAATAGGCAAAGAAAAGTTGATGCAGCTAACATTGTCAATACACTTAAAGCAATTGTTTTCTAAAAAAACAAGATTCTAGATAAAATTTATATGGTTCCCTCCTCCAATTTTAGCTATGAAGTTTGTGGTAATATAGAATTACCTAATTTTTGCACTATTCTGCAATAAGAAGATGATTGACCAAAAACACTTAAGCAATGTGCATGAATCTGCTCAAAATTTGTAGAGTAGAAATTATTCTTGTTTAAAAAATATCTCCAGGGGAAAAATTTGTGTTCCATAGTAACTACTTCACCTAGGCACTTGCACTGTAGCTAATTTTCAATTTGTCTCCACCTTGTGCAGGAGAGCTACTCCTACTTTGTACTTCTATCCAATAACAACTCCCATTTTTTTTATTATCTCCCTTGTTTTTAAATTATTACAAAAGAATTCCAGATATACTATAAGTCTAAATGACAGATATTTTCAGAGCCATTACAAGGTTAATTGAGAATCAAAAAGAAAGCAAAAAACTAAATTCTAGATACTTTTAAAACACAACGAAGCTAAACTTAAAGAAACTTACACAGATAGACTATAAATTGAGAACAGAACCAGATAAGCTCCAACTTGTGACTAACTTCTTTATGTAGAAACAATTGATCCATGTTGAGCATGTTCGAGAAGAGTTATCACAGAATGGTTCAAAGTTCACTTGCAAAAATCTCTACTCTGGATGCCACAGTAAACACTTGGTTCATTAGATATTTTGTCCCTCAACCAGAAAGAAACCATCTTTGATCTACCTGCAGTTTCAGCACCAACAAATGTTACTGCAAGGGACAAATGAAAGTTGCAATCCCTAGCTGCTGTAGAAGAATATGACGCCTCATCAGCTGAAGAAACATCATCAGTCTAAAATATAGGATCAATGTTAATATAACAACACTGAAGGTTAGTGAAAGTTAATAAAATACAAAATTCCATTACATCCAAACTACTTTCTTTCATCTTTCTTCTACTATTACTATTCAAATTATACATTCTAAATTTTTCGCATATTCTTCTTATGAATCAGGAGCCAAATTTGAACAAGCTGTTAATTCCGCAACTGCAGCATCAACCAATGTTTTTGGATTTTGTATAAATATAAATGTAAATAGAAGTAAGCAATACGGTGTTACTTGCTTACCGCCAGCTGCAACATGAATGAATTTTGTGCAAATATAAATGTAGATAAAGGTTAACAACTTGCTATTAATTGCTTTCCAATAAACCTATATTCGACAAAAAAAATATAAAACAGTTAAAATTTCATTAGTCACAATAAACTTAATATACACCGTAATATTGGGCTCGTGCTCAACACGGGCTGACCACCACTAGTATATATATATATATATATATATATATATATATATATATATATATATATGGTGATGTGGATCATTTCTAATATGACACGGTTAACTAGCTCGCCTAATCTGCTCTTAGGAAGTGAAAAGAGTAAAAGGGCTGAATGGGTACAAAACAAATCAAACCACTCCTCCCATTTGGGTCATATCTTACTGCACCCACAGCAATTATTCATGATATAAATAGTTAGGGGTTGTTCACATTTTCTTTTCCTCTAAATAATTTACTTTGTAATTTTTTAGGAGAAGATACACTTCATTAAGTATTTCTCTGTATAAATACTTAGCACCTGTGTGCAGTTTTTTAAAGCATAAATACAAAGAAAATTGCTACAATAGTGTCAGAACTGAGGCCAGGGTTTTCATAGTAATTTTCTTTAGAAAAAAAATCTAAAATCTTAAATGCTAAATAAAACTGTATTTAAGCCTTCATTACACATTGAAATTCATTGTTAACACAAGAATTCAACTGCTCTTTTTGTTTTTTTGTTTGGTTTTCCCCCACTTTCCTGTACCTAACCAGTCACTTGAGACAACATCAAATGAAACTTCCTTTCCACATTTATTGAGCTTTAAAGCTGAATATAACAAAACAATTCTGGGTCCCAGCACTAAATGCATTTTATAATATTCCCTCTGCGTTATTTTACGTATCGCTGTTTGACTTTGTATGATATTTAAGATTTTTTTAAAAAAAAATTGTCATCTAAATTAATGCTTAGATGCTTATGTGGTTTTAAATTATTTCATTAAGAATAAAAAGAATTTTTTAACTATTAATAATTATAGTAAGATAATATTTTTTTATGATAAACTTAAAAAAATGACATATAAAATGAGATAGAGAGCGCTTTAATCACAATTGTTTCATCTTTAATTATGTAATTGTGGCTGCAATTTTTGATTAGTGTGGATTATAGATTAACAATCTTGAAATTTGCACATGAAATTTTGAAATTTTTGAATATCTAAATTACGTAAAAGTACTATAAGTTGTAATAATTGATAATTTAAAATATTTATAAAATATAGAAAGATTTTATAGTCAAAGATAAATTTGTTTGAATCTCAAAATACGAAAGATGCCACGTAAATTAAAATAGTGGGAATAATTTTTTCCATTGATCCACCCTTGTACCTCGACCCATGCATCAACCCTCCTCCGCCGGTTAAAAAAAAGGTTTGCCCATCCCTTACACCCAATTTAAATTCGTCACCAACTAGAAGTTATCATTTTTCTACCTTAAAAGATATTTTATGAAAAATATTTTTTGATTCACCAACCAAACATCAGTAAATATTTTTAAAAAAATATTTTTCATTTACAAATCAAACATGAGAACATTTATTATTGTCTATGTATTATATATTGCCCATAGTAAATATTGGTTTTTTAACCAGTAAATTAAACAATATACTACTATAACATGGTTGGTTGTTTACATTTAACTCAGTGACCCTGTTGAATTTGAGGTGAAGCCACCATTTTGGGCTCGAAACAGAAATCGGTTATGTTACTGTTAAGGGACGTAATGAGATAAATGAAATTCTTCTCCTTTTTCTTAATCAAAGGCCTTTGATCATGAAATTTCAATTGATCGAGTTATGGGGTTTCTAAAAGTAAATGGTTAGAGCCAAAAAAGAATAGCAGAAATTGGTTGATTATTTTTGCATTCAAACAATCATATTTAACGCAAGATAATATTAGGGGATGACTTTCTCAAATAGAAAAAGATATGAATTCAATTTTTTTTGTTCCAGCTAAATTATTTATTAATGTTATCGATCAGTATAAAAATTATTGTGCTGTTGGAATTGTTTGTTCTTTTTCTTTGGTGTTGATATGAGGAAATGCAATAGAGAAACTCAGGTCTTTGTCAAACAAAGCTAAGTCAAAATTCTTTATAACCTTTTTATCCTGTCTCCCTTTCAATTTTGTCATCAATTAATTAAGTTGTTTATTGTTGCTTGCTCAATCTAGCAACTAATTTTTTTACAAGAAAAAAATGATATTTATTTCCAATAATTAATTTCCCGCAAACAAAACATCAATGTCCTACTTTTATATTATTCTCTACAAAACTAAAAATCTTATGTTCATGTATAAATTAAACGTACATCACACAACTTTCTCTTCACATTATGGCATGTCAACATTACGTTACTAATTAATTATTTGGGAATTAATTAATAAGATGAGTGCAACTTTTAGGTGTAATCATGGTTCAATTATTGGGAACTCCACTTTGCTTTTGTGACATTAATTCCCACTCTTGTTATTTCTTTTCAATTTCGTGGTTTGGCCTTTTGTACTATTTTGATGCACCCACTTACTATCATAATATTGTATTACCTCTGTCATGTCTTTGAATATTCACCTTGGATTTTTTTTCTAATGTTATTTATTTATTTATTGATACATATCGTTTGGCAACTAGTATGGGGATTTTCTCAACTTTGATTCATGATTTTCTTTCCTATAAATTTTAACTTGATGATATGCACAAGCAAAACAATGGCGTTGAAATAATATATATATATTTTTTTTATTCGCCAAACTATAAAACTATTCATTCAATCATGTGTAGACAATAAAATTCATGTTCAGAAAATAATATCAACAAACAAAAATATCGCAATAATTGTAGTATTTGATTTCAAGTATGTGAGTATTACAATCTCTATGAATCCTCTGATTCGTCATTTCAAGTGTAAATTCAAGGGCTTTTGAGCTTGATCTTGAATTTAAAATTTATTCTTAATCTTTGGTTTTGTTCTTGTCTTGATCTTAAAATTTGAATTTGTTCTTGAGCTTGATCTTGAATTCAAGAGCTTGTTTTTAAGCTTGTTCGTAAATTTGAATGAGAAATTTGTGGCGTTTGATCTACGAGCTTTCATTAGCTTTTTGTAAGAATTCTTGATCCTCCTTTGAGTTATGAAAACTCGTTATAGAATAAAACAATTGTTGTCACGACCTCAGAACTTGGCGTGATGACACTTGCTCAATCCCACCAGAGCAAGTTAACCTTAACTTAAAAGATATTAAATATAATGTGCAGAAGCTCTTTAACTAAAATAAATATTTAAACTGAGAATTTTAATAACTTAAATCCCACCCAAGAACAGGTTGTCACGTGTACAAGCCACTAGAAATACAGAAACAAATAAATACAAGTC
>JAPFFP010094621.1:0-20459 GCA_026153255.1 Solanum medicagineum | reverse complement strand
AAGTTCGATGACACTATCTTTATTACTCTTGTTATTTTAAGACTTCTATATGTCGAACATTTGCTACTATGAGGGTGAGCCCGGAATGTGTCTTGGCCCCCGCTCCATTCCATGTTAGAGGTGTTGTTGGATATTATGATGTACTTATGGTTGAGCTTGAACTTTTTACGTTTTAATTTTGTTTACTTTTCTTCCTCGACCAAGGATGTTTGATTGATATGTTAAGAGGCCTGTTTGGGTCCATTCGACTTCTCATTTGCCGTGTCACATCTAGGCCCTAGGTTTGGATCGTGACATTCCTGGTAGCTAACCGACATCATATTTTCCAACCTGTGGCCATTTGTACCATATATATATATATATATATATATATATATATATTTATATATATATAATCATTTGGGTAAATAGGCCCCATACCTCCAATTATAGCTTGAAGTCCATGCATAACGTGCAATGTATGATATGAATGTTCAATGCACATAGTAGGCCATAGAAAGAATTTAACCAATCATTGCTCATTGGTACACTTATTGTCATAACACCATAATCATTGTTGTTTAGCCGATCTTGGCTCATTGGTACACTTATTGTCCTAACATCATAATAGTTGTCATAGCATATACACATGATTCGTGAGATCTTATATGTCTTTCAAACAAGTTTGGGATCTTAACCCAACATTTAAAATGAAGCCTTCACTCTGAAAAAGTTCATAAAGGTGATTCACATAATGGATATACTTGGTTCCATATCAATTAGTAAAAGAAAGTATTTAAAATTAATCAAGTGTCTTAGAAGTTTAAATAGGAGCATTATACTAGAGATAATTGAAAATCAACGCATTACTTTCTAATTTCTTCAAATATAATCTTAGTAAGGAAGAAGGACTGATTATAAACATTACAATCCTCTCGTAATCAACCTTTATTTTTGTGACACTACACCAAGAAGAGCAACACCTCACACATATGGATAGGTAGTCAGGAAAATCAATAATTGATATATAGATACTGAATGTCTAGTTTAAGCGAATGAATGGAATGACAACCAAGTATCATTATGAAAATAATTCAACTGCAATCCCAATACCTTTTACAGAAGGTCTTTCTAGTGACATAATGAAAAAATATCACATTTCACATTTTGGGAACTTCCCAGATTTCGTGCTAAAAGGAGGGAAGGAGCTTAGCCTTAACATATCTTTCCAACGGACATCCAAATAGCCGAAGTTCCTTCATGGAAGTTATTCCTTACGTCCTAAGATTCACAATCACTTTATATACACTACTCATAACCACCTATAAATGTTCCATAAATGAGTATTAATAGGCAGATTCGCCATATAACATTTATGCGAGGAAATGTCCCTAAAACTTCGTAAAAATGATCGTAAAAGAGCTCCAAAGTTATTACTTGAACAAATCAGATTTAAAACTACAATGACTAGTAAGAACACCAAATTTGTATCTTCCAAAAATAGCTCCAAACACAACTAATAGGAGGGGAAAATAATTGCAAAGCGTAAGACACATATTTTTAGGCGTGGAGACGAATTTCAACAGTAAAAATGTGAAGAACATACCTAAATAGCTTAGGGACCTTGTGAGAAAACAATTCTGCATTTTGAGCTTTAAAAGGTCAAATTAGCCGGCATGCATGTGGGCTTGACCCAACCTGTCCCAAGATCTGGTTTTTTGCTCGGATTGTCATGGTAAACCTATCATACCTTTTTATTCTGAAGTCAAATTGATGCGTAGTTTTGTGCATTACAAACTAGACTTGTAGACCTTGAATTTGATAGGTCATGGCTCTTATAACTTCTTATATTTTGAGAGATATGTTCTAAGACATCTGACCCATCTTTAAGAAAGATTTCTTAATGAAGCTTATGGTAACTTTGTCTAATCTTTATCTTGCAACCTCCTTGATACCAAAACTTAATGTATAAACTTTTTGCTATTAAAATACTCTTTAAAAATCCATTATTAGAAAATTATACACTCTTAGTTTTATCCAAAAAGTGAAACGCAATTTAAACCTTTCAAAAAGGGTGAGGTGCCACTCGAACTATTTCTTTAATCCCAAATGTGTATTTTGGGAATTCCTTTGACTTAAAACTTTAAGTCCTTGATAATACCACTTATTGGCAGCCTTATTATCTTTAGGTTCTATCTAAAATCATATATGTCTTATATAACATGCCACACTAAATATTATGAAAGACAAGAAACACGGGGTCTCACAATATCAACCTTAACCTACAATAAGACCATGCGAGCTACTACATGGAATCCCAATGTTAACCCTACATCGGAAGATAGAGGAGACTACTTGCCAATGTAGACTCCATGATGGTAGAAACAATAAAGCTATATGTCGATCCACTAGCTACATCTAAAATGATAACCTATGGTGACACATAGTTTAAGAAAAGAAGTTACTATTAGGATTCCCTTTAGAAGATAAGGTTAACATCTTCTAGACCGAACCCCACCTCAACCTTTCCCAATGCTAAGGCAAATTCCAACAGAATCATAAATCTATAATACATAAGATAGCTTGAGTCATTAGGATGATCATAATTAGAATAGCTAATTAAAATCTTAGTGATTCAACAATGTGAGAATTGTCCTTATCACATTTAGGATCTATGGTTAGGTGAGAAAATCCTTTCACTAAAACTTATTCATTCATTAAGGACTTCCAAAAATCATAATTAAGCATTTTCATGCAACTTGGGTGAAGTTCTTTGTCATTCATTGATCAGAGTTTATCATATATTAGGATAATTATGTGAGTTCAATCTCAAATCAATTTAAAAACATTTAGTTCAATGAAATCATGCACTGTTACAATGAAAATTATCAATTGAAATCATAATTGAAGGAGCTTATATTGATATTTATGAACCCTAGATAGCGTTGTAAAGAAATTACTTATAAATCATCGAAAATCATGATTAACAGAGTCAATAAATAATAATTAAAACATAAATCATATAATTAAAAGGGATTAAACAAAACTCATAACGAGAATCACGAACACGAAATAGCACTGAGGAGAATTCATTTGTAAATCATCAGTTTCATGCAATTAACATAATTCACGTTGAAATAGATTAATAATCATAATCTAAACCATAGATTATAAAATTGAGTAGAATTCATGAAGACCCATAAAAATACATACTTGAACTTCATTGAAAAATTGAAGAATTCTTTGGGCTCCATGGATGAATATCCACATGACTAGAGTACTTTACTTGAGAAAAACTTGAACATCGATACAGGAATCGAAAGTTGTAGCTTGATCTTCAACGGGGATTTGAGAACTCTTCTAGAGAGAATTTTTGGAGTAGATGAATTAGGAGAGAATGGGAGAAATTAGGAAGATTTGGATAGTTATAGGCGTGTAAAAGTGTACCAAAATGAGTGGTATTAGTGCTGAGTAGGTAAACAAAAGTCAAGAATGCACTTCAATAAAAACTAAAATCGAAGAAAGTTTTTTTCCTAAGTCCGCAATGTGAAAAGGGTTCAGGATAGTACATTTTTTGTCCAAAATTTTCTCAGAAACTTTTTCAACTTTTTTTCAAATACTCTTGATCAAAAATTCCACCCAAATCATATTTTATCCAACTTTTCCTTTTTATACATTTTTCGTGCCTTCAAACTTGCAGTGTATTACAATATCTCCCCTTTGAAAATATTCGTCATCAAATGAGATAAACGTTGGCTGGAATAGAGTAGAATAGACATCTAACAACTGAATATGAATGCAACAATGCATTTTAAACTTCATTTTAAATCAACTTCATGGTTATGCATGAATGTGATACGTCATGAACTAATGGAAATGTAGGAACATAGAGGGTTTGAGAATGAACAACTAAGTACCTTGGGCTGGTACGGAGAGAAATAGATAAGGATAACTCTTCATTTCCACTTCTGCTTCTCACATAGCTCTCTCAAATTTTTGGCTACTCTATAAGACTTTAACAAATGTAATTTTCTTATTTCTCAACTTCCGAACTTGCCAGTATGAAATTGGAACCTCTTTCATAAGTCAAATTCTCTTCAACCCCTATACTCTCCAAAGGCATAATAGTACTAGGGTTATCAACACCTTTCCTCAACAATGATACATGAAATAATGAGTGAATCGAGGCCAACTCCAATGGAAAATCTAATTCATACTCCATCTCACCAATATGCCTTAGGATCTTATGTGGGCCCACATATCAAGAACTAAGCTTTCCATTCTTTTCAAAATGCATAACACCCTTTATGGATAAAGTTATCACGTAGACCCAAACTTTGGACTCAACGAGTCGCTCTTCTTCAGAGCTTCTGTAAGGCCCCACATAATGGAAGGTATGAAAAGTGCGGTGAAAATGGACAAGGAAAATTTACTAAGTGTAAGTGAAATTCACAAGTGGGGTCTACGGCCTGTGAATAGGAATATGGGTCGTAGTTGGTTTCATGGGTCCAGTGGTGCAATTCCAATAGCCAAAGCTTAGGACCATCAATGCATGAGGTAGTGATGATGTTCACGCTCCAATAAGAAAGCGATCACTGTCAGTAATTAACCTAACCGAAGTTAGGGTCAAATCCACAGGGAATACATGGTTTTACTACAAGAATTCACTATCAATCATTACGAGTATCTATCACTAAAGTCTCTAAATAGGGGGACGGGGGTTTGTGATTGGAAAACAAAAGTAAAATAAATACTACACTACTACGCGAGGAAACACTCAATTGTAAGGACAACTTGGGAATTGTGTTCCCCATGGTTCATTGACTCAATTGCCCTAGACAGCATAAATATAATTGGAAATTCGCATATAGGACGGTAACTTTTGTTCTTCCAGTCCGCTTGTGAAGGTGAAGGTCTAATTTCACCATGGCGTGTGGTTGGCAATATGGTGCGCTAACTAACCGTTACCTATTGTCCCTATCAACCTCCTCTTGGTCAAGTTTAGTTGATTAGATGAGAATACTTCAGTCGAATCCTGTCATTTACTTCCCTTTTCCTATTCATCACTACCTTGGTCAGGATCATTATAGTAGGCGGGGATTGGTATTGGCCACCCCCAAACAACAATTAAAATGAAGAAAAATAAGCAATACATGCAAAACCCTAATCATAAAAATGCAATAGATCTAGATCATCTCAAGTCATCTACCTATGGTTCCCACAACCCCAAGTTGTGGGTACTTAGCTACTAATGGCTAAAGCAAAACCAACAAAAATGCAAAGACAGGTGAGAGTTTTACCCGAAGCAATCAAGAATTATAGTACCACAAGTTGCAAACCACAAGCTTGATATATTGAGAATGAATACAATATGGGATTTGCATTCCCCAAAAGTGGGTTTTCCAAGAGAAATTGAAAATGTATCCTAAAACCCTAAAAATATTCTAGAGAATATTCAAAGGTGATGTTCAATGTTCACTATCTTGAATCTCCTCAATAAAACCCTAATTTAAAGTATATATAGTAGTTACATATTTAGCCCTAAAAATTACATAGAAAAGAATGCCGGCAGTTGGTACATCTCGCAGGTACGACTCATAAGGTGACCTACGAGTCGTAATCGGGGTCTCATATTAGGTTTTGGCATTTTGGACTCAACTGGTACGACCCACTAGTATGAGTCGTTGCTTGGGCTACGACTCATATGCTCCTCTTGTAGTCAAGGCCTCCATTGTTTGGTCCAAAGTTTTGGTTCTCTGTTTCCTGCTATGATTTCACCTATGCGAATCGTATTGAGACCTACGACTCATAGGGTGAACTCGTAAGACTGACCTACAATTAGCAGATTTCTGATTTTTTCTCTCTATTTCTGGCTATGAGATCACCCTACGGCTCATTGCTTGGGGTACGACTCGTAGGTGAGCTCGTATGTTTTGCACTTCAGCAATATCTGCAATGTTTGTCCAAAGTCATCCCAACCTACCTATTCAGCAATAACAACACAAAAACACATAAAAACCATAAAAAGTCGCATTAAAAACCCACAAAATTCCTTTTTTTATGCATCAAGTGTGCTGTATTTTCATAGTACATTAACACTCTCAACATAGAATTGTTGCTTGTCCTCTAGCAACGGCTCAAGCTAAGCAGATGATGAGAAACATATAACAGTTATACTAATGACATATACATCATTAACTCTAATTCATGTACTGAACTTTTATTTTCAAAACAAGATTGCAAAGCTACTAAGAAAAACAAGAACACAAAGATGTATCTGGCAACCCAACTATGATAAGTTAAGGAGCATCAGCCATCGACAATCACTGGTATAGTCATATGCTAATCAAGTACTGCAAATGCCCTCACAAAAAAGAAGTCCCTCTTACTCACTCAAAAAGTATTTAGAACATAGGGACTGTGGAAGCATTCTCACTTTCACAAATCAAATTCATGCAAAATGACTAACACCATAGGCTTTCCCCTATACTCAATTTCCAGATTACCGACAAGGTGGATTTGGCTCAATTTAGGACTTAATGGCTTGTATCATAGGCTCATGGGGCTTTGGTATGGCATTTTAGGCAAATAGTGACTAAAAGCTATCCTTTAACCATGTTTACAAACACTTTTACCTTCATAACCCAAACATTTTCACTAAATCCACCCTTATTCTCCTAGTTCAAGCTTTCCCCGGGTGCCTTCTTTTTCTTTTCAGCTGTGCCTTATTTTAGAACTTATTTTTGCTAAGTTTTCTTAATTCAAGGCACTTGTCATTTCTTTTTGCTCACCCAGCTTATGATATTTCACTTCTTTTTCTCTTCCCCACACTAACCAACTTATTTTCATCACTTTACCAAAACAAGGGCCACCCTTAACTTAGGCTTTTAACCTGTGGTGAAATACACAATATCTAATCGCCAAACCAGGGCCACTATTTGTAGCCACCCTCAACTTAGGCTTTTTGCCTCAATCAAAGTTCACATGTTCAAGGATAGACCAAGGCCAATATCAAGGTACTTCATCAAACAAGGTTAGGCTAGTAAAGTGTCAAGAAAGAAGGAGTACATGAGAAGCTCAAACATTTGGAATAAGGGATTCACTAGCTCATTTGCTAGGCAAGAGTGGGCTTACTAAAAGAGCAAAGGCCTAAGATCACTTCCAGATCAACCACATCACAAAACCAGTCTTAGAGTAATAAGGCAAGTTCTGAGTCCATACATGATACATGAATGCAGCAAAATAAGCTCACAACACACATGGCGTTGCTCACACAATCAAGTATGGACTCACAGGTCATGCTTCAAGCCTGAACCTACCTTTACATTATTAGAACAAACATGACTAGATAGTCAAAATGCATGATTGCTTCGATAACCAACAATCTAAAAAAATTTTAGGGTACCTAAAATTTTCAAATCATTCAAAAAGCATTTAAAGACTATGTTTATGCCAAAAGACCATACACTATGTATTTACACATTATATACACTACCTAAACATGCCGGTTCAATAGAAAATTAAAACATCCACAAGAAAAAAGACACGGCAAGAAAACCCTGGGATAAAACATACGGAAAGTTATGGAGTCGAGGCTACTCAGACTTCACCTTAATCCATAACTTCCCATACACCACCAAAATAGAATACTTTGTCCTCAAAGTAAATATGTGAATGAAAACCAAATAATGAATACATACACACACACACACACACACACTAAAAACCATCATTTACAAAACTAACATGCAAAATAAAAATAAAAACAACATCCAACATAAAATATTTTAACAAATCCAAATCCAACAAAAACATTATCCAACACAAGAACAAAGTATCCATAGATAAAATATAAGGGATGGGGTCAAAAAGATCAAACATCGTGGTGCTTAAGCACCAGTATCTGTTTGGAAGAACTTACGCATTTTAGTGGGTTTTCATGATGCTCAAAACAAGGATTTTACTATTATAATGGCGAGTTTGATTTGAATAACTTTAAATGAGTTGATTTTACTCCTCTCTTATTTCATGTATTGCATGATTTTATGTACATGTACATACATCCACCATGTTTGATTAAATCTACTTGACAATGAACCAAGGAGCCCAAGATCCTCGTGCTCGCACTCTGGCTTCAAGATTTAGGGATTTCGCAAGGATGAATCTTCCGGGATTCCACGGCTCCAAAACTGAGGAGGACCCCAAGAATTTATTAATGAGATGTACAAAGTACTTGTCATTATAGGGTTGAGTTTAGAGGATTAGGCGCAACATATGGCCTATCAACTTAAGGGTGTTGCACAAGTTTTGTTTACTCAATGGACATTTAAGAGGAGGAATGATGATCCCATCCCATGGGAGGAATTTAAGGCCGCCTTCCTCAACCAATTGTTCCCTATTGAATTGAGAGAAGCAATGATGATGGAGTTCATGAACCTCAAGCAAGGCTCCATGAGTGTGAGAGAGTATTCCCTCAAGTTCAACAAAGTCTCTACATATGCTCCTCACTCAGCTGTCGGCTCTAGGGAAAGGATGAACATGTTTAAGTCAAGGATATCAGACTTAGTAAATCAAGAATGTTGCACTGCTATGCTTGTGAATGACATGAACTTTTCTCAACTCATGACTTATTCCAATCAACTTAAAAGGGAGAAGCATCATTAGCGAGGGAGTGGTGAGCCTAAGTGGGCTCAGTACGATGGTGGCTTTCAAGATTCTAAGCATGGCTGTTTCCAACAAGGTTACAAATTCCAAGGCCAAGGATCATCCAATTTCAAAACAAAAGATTTGCTAATGATAGGGTGCCTAACCCTAAGGTTCAAGGTGGAAATGCTGGGATAACTTTTCCAAGGTGCCCAGAACGTGGAAGGAATCATGGTGGCAAATGCTTGAGGTATTCAAATGTTTGGCAAGAAGCTATAACCTCTAGGTTGATGCAAGTGTATGAGCTTGATGAATTTAGACTGTGAGCATATGAGAGCTCTATTTTGTACAAACAACGAATGAAGGTTCAGCATGATCGCAGAATTGAAGATCGCCAATTTGCTCTGGGAGACATGGTAATGCTTTTCAACTCTAGGTTGAGATGGTTTCATGGAAAACTCAAATTTAAATGGATAGGGCCTTTCAGAGTTGTGCTTGTTTTTAGTCATGGCACTATCGAGTTAGAGAGTAGGGATGGAAAAACTTTCAAAATCAATGGACAAAGAGTAAAAAAGTATATGGGTGACATGGAAGAGATCAAAACAGTGGAAGATTGGGACCTTGAAGAGGCATGAACACGAAAGTTTCTTGTCGTGCTGCGATAATAAATCCGGTGCTTCCTGGTAGGCAAACAAAGGTATGCCCCTTGTACCTTTTTCTTTGTGTGTTTACTTTGAGGACAAAGTATCATCTTTTGGTGGGGTGGTGGTAGTTATGGATTAAGGATAAGTCTGAGTAGCCTCAAGTCCATAACTTCCCCTCTTTTTGATCCCAAGGTTTTCTTTCCATGTTCTTTTTCCTTGTGGATGTTTCAATTTTCTATTGAACCGGCATATTTTAGGAAGCATAGATAATTCCTAAATGCATAGTAATGTTATCGTTTGGCATATATATAGTTCTTAGATTTTCTTTGAACTTTTGATGCAAAATTGGGTATCCTCAAAATTTTTGAGTTTGTGATTATTGATGAATTCATACATTTTTGAGTATTTGGAAATGTTTGTTCTGATATTGTGAAGGTAATCTGCGACTGAAAGCATGACCTGTGAGTCTATACTTGATTGTTGATGCAATTGCCATGTGTATTGTGAACCTATTTTGCTGCATTTATGCATCTTGTATGGACGCAGAACTTGCTTTGTTACTCTAAAGTTGGTTTGGTGATGTGGTGGATATGGAAGGGATCTTAGGCCTTTGTTCCTTGAGTGAAACCACTTTTAGGCTAAATGACCCACCAGATGAGTAAGTGAGTCCTTTGTTCCAAACTTTTGAGCTTATCACGTTCTCATTCTTTTTCTGATACCTTGCTAGCTGGAACTTATTGTTGAAATAACTTGATATTGGCACTGGTGTATCCTTGAACATGTGAACCTTGATTGAGGCCAAAGGCCTAAGTTGAGGATGGCTGCAGTTAGCAGCCCTGGTTTGAGGCATAGATATTATGTACTTCACTTGAGTCTAAAAGCGTACGTTGAGGGTGGCCCTTATTGGGGTAATGTAATAATAACAGGGTTGTTAGTTGGGAAATCAAGAAAGAAATGAAAAAGCATGAATCGAGTGAAGAAAAAACAAAGAAAAGTGCCTTGAGTTGAAGAAAAAGTAGCAAAAATGAGTTTGAAATCAAGGCTCAGCTGAAAAAGTGAAAGAAAACACTCGAGAAAAGTTCAAAACAGGAGAATAAGGGTGGATTGATTTGAAAGGGGTTGATTATGAAAGCAAAAAAGTGTTGGAAAAAATGGTTCAAGGATTGCTTTAGTCACTATATTCCCAAAAAACCTCACCAAAGCACCCTAAGTCGATCTTACAAACCTATAAGTCCTTAACTAATCTAGCTCCACTTTATCACCAAAGCTAGAAGATGAGCATAGAGGCAAGCCTATGGTATTAGTCAGTATGCATTGAATTTCAGTTGTGAGAGTGAGAATGCTTCCTTAGTCCCTGCATTCTAAAATGCTTTTGAGTGATTATAAGGGACTTATTTATAGTGAGGGCATTTGCACTACTTGAGTAGCATATGACTATACCAGTGATTATGGATGGTTGATGCTCCTTAGCTTATCATAGTTGGATTGCCAGGTATCTCATTATGTTCCCGTTTGCTAAATAAGTCCACAATCCTATTTTGGAAATGGTAGTTGGGTACTTGAATCAGAGGAGTTGATATATATGCCATTAGTATAGTTACTATGTGTTTCTCTTTGTTTGCATACATTGAGTCGTTGATTGTGGACAAGCAACAATTCTAAGTTGAGAGTGTTGATGTGCTATCAAAGTACAACACATTTGGTGCCTAAAACAAGGGATTTTGTGAGTTCTTAAAGCGACTTTTTAGTGTTTTGATGTGTTTTTGTGTTAATATTGCAGAAAAGTTAAGTTGGCATGATTTTAAAGAAACATTGCTGATTTTGCTCAAGCATATGCCATACGATCCTACCTACGAGTTGTAGCTCACGCTACAAGTCGAGGTTGTATCGTAGCAAGAATCAGACACAAAAAATCAAAAATCTACCAAGTGAAGGTCAGCCCTAGGAGCCCAGCCTACGAGTCGTAATACACACTATGTCAAGCACACCAACAACAATATACTTCTCAACTCACATTTAACAACTATAAAACATTCCAAACAAATCAATTCAAACAAATCCCACTAGTTAAAGCATAAGCATTACACCTATACCTCCTAAATTCCGATTCTGACAACAATTTAGATCATGAGTGGGCAACAATAACACAATACATCCCATGAATTATAACTTTCACATTCACTATCACCCATTCAAGAATTTCAACATGATTCGATTCACAACTCAATTCTTCAAAACCTAAAAACCCGAGGTTATAGGTCTATTCAATAGTCACTATATGGTATGAGTTAACAAGATCAAACTAAGCACACACTCATATAGGGAATAGACTCACCACAAAAGCTTGCAAAATTTAACCATGGAGCTTACCGATCGATTGGAGAAGTTAACCAAAGCGAAAGAAATTCAAAATCACACCGAAAACCCTAGAAATAGTGACTTTGCTGGAATCTTTGCTAGAAAGTGACGTAGGCAGCCATGATTTTGATCAAAAAAAGGATGACGATGATGGGAAGGGGTTTTCCGTTGCCTCTTAGGGTTTATTCAATGAATTTTGGGGTCAAATTTTATTTTGACCCCCTTTTAAATGAAACCAGGTCAGCCTTGTTGAAACTGTAGATTGGGGCCACGAGACCCCGACTACGAGTTGCAGGCTATCCTATGACTTGTAGGTCCCAGTCTCGTAATAGACCCAACACTTATAAAAATTTAGAAATTATACCTGGGCACTACGAACCCCTCTTACGACTCATAGCAGACTCTACGAATCGTAAGGTTGGCTCGTAGTATGTGTGCCAACTTCTGATACTCACTATTTCTCTCTATGAGGCATGACTAAGAGTCGTAACATTCACTACGACTTGTAGGACTATTCGTTGAAGTTGTATCCAAGAATAATATTTCCATTCTTCAGTTAATGGTTTGTTCCTGCAACCTGTTACTTAAAAGTACACCAAAATGCAAGTTGACACAATAGGTTCAAAGTCTTAGTAATCTCAACAAAATATTAACTACCACTAAATAGGCTACAAAAAATTAAAATGTCTAAAGATAAATGTAAACACAAAAGATGCTTGGGTTGCCTCCCAAGAAACACCTTGTTTGACATCGTAGCTCGACTTTGCCTTCACGGATAATCAGACTTCTCCATGAGTACCATCGCAGCTCCTTCTACTCTTCCTTTGTTCATCTTGCACTGCATCTGGTTGCTCAGCAAGCTGCTTTATCCTAACACCAAGACTTTGCATTGATATAGTTTGTTTTTCCACTTTTTAGTTGCATTTGAGGACATCAAACTTTATTTCCCAGACGATATCATCTTGCTCATTAACCTTGGTCAGTACTTGTTCAAGCATATGCTCAATCCTTATCATCTTATCAGTGATGCAATGCTGGTACGGTAACCTCGGCCAATTTGCCACACTCTCGCACTTACGTTTACTTGAGGCTCCCTTAAGCTCACTAGTGGATGGTTCGGCTTGTCCTTGAAGGGGTTGGTAGACTTGGGAAACTGCTGATAGCTTGTCCATCCTTTTAGTGATCTCATTAAATGGTCATCTTACGAACTCCCAATAGTCCCCTCCAGATAATGCATTGGCCTGCCCTTGTTGCTCAGAGGTTAATGTTCGGAAGATGCTAGCCACCAATTCATCATCAGTCAGACCATGATTCTGATTTGCAGCCAAGCACTACTTATATCTTTCCCTAGCCACTACCAAAGGTTCTCCTGACACTTTTTAAATTACAGATATTGATCTATGGCTTTTTCTTGTTGGATACCTTATAGAGGTTCATGAAGAAGACCATGGTTCTGATTTGCAGCCAAGCACTACTTATATCTTTCCCTAGCCACTACCAAAGGTTCTCCTGACACTTTTTAAATTACAGATATTGATCTATGGCTTTTTCTTATTGGATACCTTATAGAGGTTCATGAAGAAGACTCTCTGTACTCCCCCCCAACCCCCCCTCCCCCCCCGCAGTTAGAACAAACATAACGTGGGAGAATTGACCACCATTCCGCAGCTTCACTCCGGAGAGTCATGGGGAAAACCTGAAGAGCCATGCCCCCCCAAGCAGGATGTCTTGTCCTAAGAACCCCCTCAAAGTTTGAGTGAAATTCTATAGATGGATTTGGCGATCTTTGGACTCTTGTCCATAAAATAGAGCACACCCCTGCAAAGTTTCCAACAAGTTTTTTGCAATATAGAACTTTTGTTCAGCCATAGTGCCAGACATCTTGCACCTAAAATCAACTAACAAAAACAAATAGGAAAAGTAAAATACAAGATAGTTTAGAAATCAACACTAGAACTAACTAATATTGAAATTAAATCAAAACCTTGCCGTATTCCCCGACAATGGTGCCATAATTTTTGGATGAAAACATTTGATGTTCACACTGCAATAAGAAAGTGGTCGTCGTAAGCAATTAACCTAACTGAAGGTTAGGGTTGAATCCAAAAGAAATACAGGGCTTGACTATAAGACTTCATACTAATCATTTCAAGCATCAATAACTAAAATCTCTAAATGGGAGAGTTTTTGTGATTCAAAAACTAAATAAAACAAACACTAACTATAATGCGAGGAAGCACTCAATTTTGGGGACAACTTGGGAATTGTGTTCCCCATGGTTTTTGTCAACTTGATTACCCTAGATAACATAACTGCAATTGGTGATTTGCATGCAAGACGGTAACTTAGGTTCTTCCAGTCCTCTTGTGAAGGTGAAGGTCAAATTTCACCATGGCGCTTGGTTGGCAACCATGGCGTGCCAACTAACGGTTACCTATTGTCCCAGTCAACCTCCCCTTGGTCAAGCTTGGTTGATTAGACGAGAACATCAATCGAATTTTGTCATCTATTTCACTTTTCCTATTCATCACTACCTTGGTCAGGACGTCGGGGTTTGGTGTTGGCCACCACTAAACAACAATAATAATGAAGGCAAACAGACAGTACATGCAAAACCCTAATCATAGAAATGCAATAAACCTAGGTTATTTCAAGTCAACTACCTATGGTTCCCAGAACTCCAAGTTGTGGGTGCTTAGCTACTCATGGCTAAGACAAAAACAAGCAAAAATGCACATAATAGACATAGTTGAGAATTTTACCAAGAATAATGAAGAAGATAGGCACCACAAGTTGCAAACCCACAAGCTTGGTTGACCAACAATGAGTACAAGGCAAGATATGCAACCCCCAAAAATGGCTTTTCCAAGAGAGAACAATAAACTACTCCAAAAAACTAAGAAAAGATTCAAAATGTGATTGTAAATTGTTTACGGGTCCAACTACTTTCTAAAAACCTCACTTAAACTATATCTAGTATTTACAAACTAACCCTAGAATTTACACAGAAAAGATAGTTAGCAGCTGATAAGTCTCGCAGTTACAACTTGTAGGATGACCTATGCATCGCAGTTAGGGTCTCCTATCAGATTCTTGGCATCTTGGACTAAGCTGGTACGACCCATAGGTACGAGTCATTGCTTGAGCTACGACTCCTATGTTCCTCTTGTAGTCTTGGCCTTCAGTTTCTGGTCCAACATCTTGGCTCTCTGATTCTTGCTACTAGTCCACCTATACGAGTTGTAGTGAGGCTTATGATTCATATGATGGACTCTTAGAGGTGACCTCCACTTAGTAGATTTCTAAATTTTAGTCTCTGATTCTTGCTATGACACCACCCTTCAACTCATAGCTTGAGCTACGACTCATAAGTGGGCTCGTACGGCCTATGCTTCAGCAAAATCTGCAACTTTTTTTCAAAATCATGCCAACCTAACTTTTCTGCAAGATTAACACAAAAACACATCAAACCATAAAAAGTCACTTTTAAGAACCCACAAAGTCCCTTGTTTCAAGTACTAAATGTTCTGTATTTTTACAGCACATCAGTCCACAAAAACTTAGCCTTCTTTTGGGTCAACTTAGTCATGGGAGAAGTAATAGAAGAGAACCCATTCACAAATCTTTGATAGTAGCCCGCTAAGCCAAATAAACTTCTAATGTCTGATAGGGTCAAAGGTCTAGGCCAATTTCTAATCACCTCCATCTTCTTAGGATCCATCTTTATACCATCACTTGACACCACATGACGTAGAAAGGCAACCTCTTTCAACGAAAACTCACATTGTTCATACTTAGCATACAACTTCTCTTCCCTCAATTTTGCAACACTAGCCTCAAATGAGCCACATGCTCCTCCTCACTATAGTAATAGATCAAGATACATCAATGAATACTACCACAAACAAATCAAGGTTGTAACACCCCACAACTTATAATGCTAATACTATAAAAATGAAACATGATATGGCTTTCAAATTAGTGCCAATTTTAAAAAGTACTTGAATCTCAAATTAGAGGGTGATATGTATGTCTAACGATGAAGAGGGTCACGTGTAAATAAGTTTTAAGTCAAATTGAGGAGATCACGACCTTAAATAAAGTGAGAGAAGTGAGGTGCTTGTAGGACTTAGGAAGCTAGCAGGTGATTCACCTACTTTCTTTGTTTAAATTTGCTAGCTAAATGGAGACGAGGCCCGACGTCGAATTTGTCCAAGTCCAACTATGGATAAAGTCTGTGTTAAGGGTTTAACTTTAGCCCATGTTTTAGCATCATAAATGGAATATATTTTCAGCCAAAGAATAATAGAGAAAGGACTCAAGTGCAACAAAACTCACTTGGTGAATTGGGCCAAGACTAAGTAAGGAGAAAAGGGAAAAGTGGGTAGCCAAGACCCAACCAATTTGAACCCAGTAAGGCCCAAGTGAAAGCGGCAAGAAGCCGCATCACCAGATTAACAAAGTAAGGCTAAAAATGCCTTAGTAGTTCGGCCAAATTCCCTCTTTAAAAAGGGTTTAAAATAGTTGCCATAAGCCATTTTAACTTGAACAAAAGAATGAGATTGTTTTGCAAGTTCTCTCTCAACTCTTTCTTAACTTTACAAGCAGCCACAAGAGACTTTTAGGGTTCTTGGAGGAGCCTTACACCTTGAGGGTAAAGTTAAGTAAGAATACCTATGTTTTTAGTATGGTTTTCTTATGTAAAACAAGAGGCTAAGCTGATTATACCTTTGCTGAAATTGTTGGACAACATGTGTTCCAAAAGTTGTACTTTTTTCTTGTTTATTTGGAAGTTTTTCTCTTTTTGGTTGGATTGATTATGAAGGTGGGATACTATTCTTAATGTTTATTGGTTCTATAATGATGTATAAAGGCTGCTGCACCATTTTTACAGTCCGTGAAAGTTAGTTCTTGTGTGATATCATAATTGTTCTGGTAATAGGAACTTGTGGGCTGATTGATTGAGGACTATAGTCTCACATACTCCACCTATTTTGAGGACTGTTTTTGAAATATTTGAGGACTAGTTTAATGTGTATATATGGTGGGTACATTTTGGTTAAAGTTGGCACAGGTTTTGGAATTCTTGACGACAAAATGTACCGAAGGGATGTAACATAATTCCGCCTATTTGTATGTTGCATAGAATTATTATGTATTGTGGTTTGTTGGATGTTGTAAGACTATTATGGCACTAAAACAGGCTGCATATGATATGTATATGAGAATGCATAATAGAAAATATGATTAGGGGCGGAAAGTTTGAGAGAATACGCTCGGGTTTATAATTACCCGCTTACTGCCTGTATGTTATTTTTTTTATGAGATTGGGCTACCAGGATGTATATATTGGCTGCTAATGCTAGTTTCATCACCTACTATGTTGTAGATAAATATTTGTAGGAAGGGAAGGTTATCTCGAGGTAATAGGTAAGGCTACTTGATTTCGTATTATTTTGCATGAAACATAGATCCCTCCTTTGCACATAAAGGCACTTACCAACTCTAACACAACTATTAACCATGTATCAACTCTTTCACATGTTCATATGCTCCTATACATAGTCACCTTCAAATTTGGATACATACTTGGACACCAAGGTACACGAGTTTGTTCTACTAAATAAAGTTCATGTGTTGTTCTACCTCCTATGCATTTCATTATTTTTGTAACCTACTCCTTTCATTATGGTGTTGTCTTTTGTGATTATTTACATGTCATATGTTGTGTCTACAGTCCTACAGCTCTAATATTATGGCCACTAAAAGAATCATCTCAAAAGTAATTGAAAGATAAAGTATATTACCTATTGATGGGTGGTAACCCAAAGGGTGGAAAAATAACCTAGCTAGGGTCGATCCTATCATAGGGGGTAGCCCAAGTGGTGAAAAGAAAAGCCTAGCTAGCGCCGATCCCGATATAGATTTACCATTGATTAGCTGGTCATTTGTATTACATGTTGTGCGCAGATTATACAGTAAAGGTAACATAATAAAAAGAACATAAAATACATGATCCGACAATATGACTAAGGGTGGTCTCTTATCCTCACCAGTGCATAGTTTCATTTGAGTTGTTACTTCATATACAATATTTACGGGGGACCTGCATTTCATGCTGCAGGTACAGATTCTAGTAGATCTCCCAGTAGGAGTACATGATATTAAGCTATTGTTACCAAGCTCCAAGTGCTTCGAAGCTTTGTGTGTCCAAAGCTTATATTTTTGTATTGTTAGTCGAGGCGGGGCCTGTCTCGACATTTGTCAGATACTTTTCATTATCTAGAGGATTTGTAGACTATATAAATTAAAGTGTGGTCATATCTCGTACTTTAGACATCGTGGCCCCAACAGCCTAGTCATATGCATTTCCTTTTGGCTTGTTATTACTGTTTACTTTGTTCAAGGTATGTCGAATATAGAAATCCCTTATAATATGTATTGAAAGCGCATAGATACATGTTGGTTCTCCTGAGCCTTATCGACAACGTGTGCCAGTCCGCCTTAACGGGACTTTGGGCGTGACAGAAGTGGTATCAGAGCGAGTCATCCTGGGGAGTCTACAAAGTCGTGTCTATGTAGAGTCTTGTTTATCGATGTGTTATGCACCATATTTATAAGTAGGAGGCTATGTGGAATTTAGGAGTTTTTACGTTCTTTTCATTCTTTAGATCGTACCATAGAGCTAAGTGTAATAGGTGGATAGTGTCTAACCCCCAAATTGTTTTGTACAGTAAGTATGCCAGAAACCAGGAAAAATAAAGGTAAAGGGAAGGAAGTAAAAGTGGTGGTTGGTATACCCAGTCGTGTGAGACAACGAAATGAGGCTCAAGATGAGTCTCTGTCACAGACATCTCCAACTCCTCTAGCTCCTGATGAACCAGGAAGTAGTGAAATTCCCCCAGAACCACCTATCGATGCTACTCTGTAGGATTTGAGAAATGCAGTCCTATTATTGACTCGTATAGTTTCTGGCCTGGGTTAAAGATACTATGGTCAAGTTATAGGTGCAGGTGGTGTGAATAGGGCAGCTAGCACGAGAATATGTGACTTCCTTAATTTGGACCCTCCAACCTTCTTTCGCTCAGATCCTAATGAAGATCCCCAAGACTTTATTGATCAGATTCAATGCACTTTAGATGTTATGCATATGAGTGGTACATAAGTTGTCGAGTTAGCGACATATAGGTTGAAGGGTGTGGCTATATTGTGGTATGAAGCTTGGAAGCAATCTAAGGGTATAGATGCACCTCCAACTACCTAGAAGGAGTTCAAAGAGGCATTTCTTGACCATTACTTGCATTAGAGATCCGAGAGGCCCGTGCAGATCAGTTCTCGAGCCTCCACCAAGGGAATTTGAGTCTAAGAGAGTATAGCCTTCAATTTAATTCCCTGTCCAGGTATACTCCTAATGTAGTTGGTGCCATGGCAGATAGAGTTCATCGATGTGTGGATGGATTGGATATTTATCTGTTCAGAGACTGTACCATTGCTTCCTTAAAAAAAGACAAAGATATAGCGAGAATGCAAGGTTTTGCACATAAATTGGAGGATTAGAGGCAAAGGAGAAGGACACAGAGTTAGAAAGGGCGCGGTCCAAGAGGGCCAGGTCTACAGGGCAGTTTACACTGTCCCAAGGTGAGCTTAGGCCTCAGTTTTCTATAGACCACCTAGGTCATCATCCTCCTACTCTGCATCCAGTGCTCCACCACAACTTCAGGGGTCTAAGAGAAATTAGTTTGGTCCAAGAAGTGAAGGGCAAGTCGCAGGGACAACGGGATATTCAGCAGGCCACCAAATGACCACTACAAAGCCTTGTAAATAGTATGGAAGAAGTCATTTAGGTATATGTCATGTTGTGAGAGACGCTTGTTATTGGTGTGGTGCACTAGGGCATATGATGAGAGATTCCCCGAGGAGACGTATGGTTGTTATAACACAACCTACTAGATCAGTTGTTGCATCATCATCTTTAGTTCCTCCTATAGGTAGGGGTCAACAAGCACCTACAGGTCATGGTAGAGGTCTAAGAGGGGCAGCTAGCTCTAGCGGATTCCAGAATCGCACTTATGCTCTAGGGAGTCGGCAAAATTTGGAAGCTTCACCCAATGTAGTCACAGGTACATTTTCAATCTTTTCACATAATGTATATTTTGCATTAATTGACCCTGCTTCTACACAATCATACATTACCCCACTCGTTGCTGGGAAGCTTAAGAGAACACCCAAATTATTGAACAAACCATTTGAAGTGTCCACACCAACCGATGAATCTATTATGGCTAGAACAGTTTATTATAACTGTGTAGTAACTGTTTGTGAGCATGACACATTGGCTGACCTTATTGAGCTAGAAATGGTGGAATTCTATATTATAAGGGGTATGGATTGATTAGCTTCTTACTATGCCACTGTGGATTGCCGATCTAAGAAAGTGTACTTCCACTTTCCAAATGAGGCAGTTCTTGAATGGGAAGGCAATGTTGGGGAACCAAAGGGGAAATTTATCTCTTATATTAAGGCTAGAAAGATGATACCTAAGGGGTATATATTGCATTTAGTTAGAGTAAGGGATATGGAGGCAGAATCGCCAAGTCTTCAATTAGTTCTAGTAGTGAATGAATTCAACGATGTGTTCCCTGATGAACGTCCAGGCTTACCTCCAGAATGAGAGGTAGATTTTGTTGTTGACTTACTTCCAGGCACTCAACCCATTTCCATCCCTCCATATAGAATGGCCCCGGCAGAATTGCATGAATTAAAAGAGCAGTTAAAAGACTTATTGGAGAAGGGTTTCATAAGACCTAGTGTGTCCCCTTGGGGTGTACCAGTGTT
>JAPFFP010094610.1:0-20461 GCA_026153255.1 Solanum medicagineum | reverse complement strand
AACAACCATACTTTCATGAACTAAAATCACGGTGCAGTAAATTTCTTAATATACAAGACCCACATGTAAAATCAACTCTAAATCATGCAGTATTAGTAAAAAAGGAGGCTTAGGTAACATGGATGAAAGGACCCAATAGTTCAATACTACATACCTTAGCTTTGGGAAAGTTGTTGGTGAGGATTGAAGATGGAGGCTTGAAGCTTGAAGAGAATCCTTAGTTCCGGATGAGGGTTTTGAGTCATGAATTTTGGAGTGAAAATATGACTAAATGTTTTGGTGAGTATCGGGAGATGCTTTGGGTGATATAAGGGTGAAATTTGGCTAAGTATAGATAAAAAAACGTTTTGGAAAACTTGGGCCAAACACATAAAATATTTTTTGACGAACTTAAAAAAATACACTAGAATGAAATACTGGCGCGTCATGAAGTGGCACGCCTGCTCTTTGGAATTCATTTTTTTGGAATTTCATAATTCCTAAATCTTTACTTTTAAATTGGGGTTAGACACTTCTCCCCCTAATTTAGACCTCTTGAACAAGAATCCAAAGATGGAATTTCGAAATAACAAACGGATTTTGAGATACATGGAAAAGAAAATTTTGCGCATTTCGAGGCACATTTTGGGGCTCATGTCATTATCTCCCCCCCGGGAACATTCGTCCCAAATGTAAATGATACGTACAAGAAAAGAATGATCATTTCCAAATCAGTCCCAACAAGAATGCAACATAACATGTAAAACACCATTTTCAAATTCCCAACACAAGTGTAAAATCATCATAAGTTTACCAACTTAAACATGTATGTATATGAATGTCATAGGGGTTGAAATGTACGACTTGAAATAACATATGGGTCTTAGGATTAGTACCTTATGCTTCAATGGAGTTGAAAAGATAAGGATATCGCTTTTGCATGTCCGCTTCGGCCTCCCATGTAGCACTTTCAACTTGTTGGTTCCTCCAATGGACCTTAACGGATGCCACCTCTTTTTTCCTCAATCTCTTCACTTGCCTATCCAAGATCTGAACCCAAACCTCCTCATGAGTTACGTTATCCTCCACAACACCCACAACATCAAGAGGCATAATGGCATTAGGATCACCAACACAGTTTCTCAACATAGAAACATGGAATACCGGATGAACAAAATTCATTTCACTAGGCAACTTCAACTCATAAGCACCTTGCAAACCCTCTTTATCACCTCATAAGGACCAACATACCTTGGACTCAACTTTCCCTTTTTACCAAAATTGACTACAACTTTCATTGGAGAAACCTTCAAATAAACCCAGTCACTCACTTGGAATTCTAGGTCTCTTCTTCTTACATCGGCATAGGATTTTTGATGACTTTGGGTTGTTGTCAATCTTTCCCCATGATCTTAACCTTCTTAAGAGACTCCATAACCATATTCGACCCTTGTAAAGCTATCTCTTTAATCTCAAACAATTCCATTGGTGATCTACAATGCCTCCCATAAAGAGCCTTAAAAGGAGTCATACCTATTATAAAGTGATAGCTATTGTTGCAGGCAAACTCTATCAATGGAAGATGATCATCCCAACTACCTTTAAGCTCCAAGACACAAGCCCTAAGCATATCATCAAGTGTGGATTTTCCTCTCGGCTTGACCATTCGTATGAGGGTGAAAGGTCGTACTAAGGTGAACTTTGGTACCAAGATCCCTTTGAAAAGACCTCCAAAAGTGTGAAGTAAATTGTGCACCACGATCCGATATAATTTATAATAGAACCCAATGCAACCTCACTAACTCATGGATGTAAAACCTTGCATACTCTTTAGCCATATATGTAGTCTTAACCAGTAGAAATTGAGCCAATTTCGTTATCCTATCAACCACTACCCATATGAAATCAAAACCTTTTCTAGTCTTTAGCAACCCAACAACAAAATCCATGTTAATCACCTCCTACTTCCAAGTAGAAATGTCTATGTATTGGGTTAGGCCACCTAACCTTTGATGTTCGGCTTTGACTTGTTAACAACTATGGAAATGACAAAAAAAATTGGCAATGTCCCTCTTCATGCCTCCTACCAACACACATCCCTCAAGTCTCTATACATTTTGGTGGAACCGAGGTGAAAAGAATAAGAGGAATTAAGGGCCTCATGAAGAAATCTGTCCCTCAAGCCATTAACACATAGTGCATACAACCTACCTTGATATCTAAGGGCACCATCTCTCCCTTGGGAGAAAACCACTACTTTGACCCCTTTCACCATGGCCTTCAATTCAAGTAAGGAAGAGTCTAGATCTTGTTTTGCTATCATCTGATCAACCAAAGAAGATTTAGAACCATCCACAACAACCACACCATTGCCCACGTCTTCTAACCTCACCGCTAATCTAGCCAATCTATGCACATCCTTAGCCATCTCCCTATTACCACCATCCATATGAGTTAAGCTACCCATAGACACCCGACTCGAACCATCTGTCAAAACATTTGCCTTTCCCGGATGGTAATGCACACTCATGTCATAGTCCTTAAGAAGTTCTAGCCACCTTCTTTGTCTCAAGTTGAGATCTTTTTGTGTGAAAACATATTGGAGGCTCTTATGATCGGCGAAGACATAAACAAGCACCCTATACAAATAATGTCGCCAAATCTTTAATGCAAACACCACGGTGGCCAATTGAAAATCATGGGTGAGGTAGTTCCTTTTATGCACTTTGTGTTGTCTAGAAGCATAGGCTATGACATTACCATTTTGCATTAACCAACTCTAGATGCATCACAATACACAACAAAACCCTCAAGCCCATTCAATAGTGACAATATAGGAGCAGACAGAAGCCTATCTTTCAATATTTGGAAGTTTTTTTACATTCATCGGTCCACACAAACTTAACCTTCTTTTGTGTCAATTTTGTCATAGGGGTAGTAATGGAGGAGAACCTATTCACAAACCTTTTATATTAACCCGCAAGGCCCATGAAACTTCTAATATTCGATGGTGTCAATAGTCTAGGCCAATTTCTAATCACATCGGTCTTCTTAGGATCCTCTTTAATACCATCCCCCGATACCACATGACCCAAGAATGCAACCTCCTTCAATAAAAATTCGCACTTATTATATTTAGCATACAATCGCTCCTCACTCAATCTTTGCAACACAACCCACAAATGACCCATATGGTCCTGCCTACTATGTGAATAGATCAAAATATCATCAATGAAGACCACAAAAAAGGAATCAAGGTAGTTTGAAGACCCTATTCATTAGGTCCATGAAGAGAGCCGGTGCATTAGTCAACCCAAAGTACATCATGACAAATTCATAATGCCCATATCTATTATGGAAGGCCATCTTGGGAATATCACACTCCCTCACCCTCACTAGACGGTACCTGGACCGAAGATCAATTTTAGAGAAAAATCTAGCCCCTTGCAATTGGTCAAACAAGTCATCAATTCTAAGAAGGGGATATCCATTGTTTATAGTGACCCTATTGAGTTGCCAGTAGTCAAAAGACACCGGTGTATCCCAAGGTGATTGACTAGGTCTAACAAATCCCTATTCCAAAAAATCTTTCAATTGCTCCTTTAACTCCTTCAACTCCGCCGAGGCCATATGGTAAGGGGGTATGAAGATAGGTTGGGTGTCGGGGAGGAGATCTATGCCAAAAACTACCTCCCCTTCGGGAGAGACACGGGGAAGTTAATTAGGGAAGATATCAAGAAACTCACTTACAACTAGAACCGACTCAATAGAAGGGACTTTGGAGTCCACATCTTTAATCCTCACAAGATGATACAAACATCCCTTAAAAATTAACACATGGGCTTTAATGCATGAGATGAACCTACCCCTTACCACCATATCATGACTTTCCTACTAAAGGAATGGTTCATTTGGATATTGGAACTTGACCCTATGGGTTCTATAATAAATAGAAGCATAGTATGCATGCAACCAATCCATTCCAAGAATAACACTGAAATCAACCATATATAATTTGACAATATCACAATGTAGGATTTTATGCAAGATGCCAACCAAACAGTTTCTATACACCCTCCTAGCAACAATAGATGCATTAATAGGAATAGACACCTCATATGACTCATGCAACAACTCCGACTCAACTTGGAACTTTTTAGCAACAAAGAGGGTAACAAAGGAAAGGGTGGCACCCGGATCAATTGAAGCATATACATCAAGATCAAAGATTTTCAACATCCTGATAACAACATTGGGGACCTCACCAAGCCCTTGACACCTATGTAGAGCATAAAACATGTTGTGTCTTTGAGCACCATATTGAGGACCACCTCTATGCAATAGAATCTTATTTGCACCCCAAACCTTGCCATTTATGACCCCCTCCACATCTAGGACACACATCATTAGGAACCGCACCACCAATTCCTTGAGGCCTAGGGAATTCATTGGCAAACCCTCTATTAGTAGCATGAGGAGGCCTTTGGCCTTGATGAAACCTATCACCCTTTTCGTACTTACCCTCAATTCGGGCCCTCTTGGCCTTATGGCCCCTCCCCTTTCTCAATTTTTCTCCTCCATTTGTTCGACATATATCATCAATCAAGACAAGTCCATGTAAATAATTGGCAAGGCGAACTTGTGTTCTTCACTCACAAAGTTTGAGAACCCCATCACAAATTTATTCATCCTTGATCTAGGATCGGCCACCAAGTAAGGAGAACACTTTGAAAATTATATTTGAGGGCTTACTCCCTCACACTCATAGCACCTTGTTTCAAGTTCATATACTCTACTAACTTTGCTTCCCTAAGCTAAAGAGGGAAGAACCGATTAAGGAAGGCCAATTTGAATTCCTCCTAAAGCACCACTTAGCCATTACCCTTCTCACCCTTCCATTGACCTTACCAAATTTGGGCTATCCCCTTGAGTTGATACGCCGCTAACTCTGCCTTTACATTCGGCCCAACACCCATGATATTCACAATTTGGCAAACCTCATCAATGAAATCTTGTGGATCTTCATACACCTTTGACCCATGGAAAACTGGAAGATTCATCTTCATGAAGTATCTTATCCTAGCTCTCGGAGTTGTAGCATGAGGGGATTGGGCCCCTTGTTGGACATGGTTGGCCACAGTCAAGCATAGTGGTAGCATCCTAGAGCTCACCATTGGTAGGTTTCCCCTCGGGAGTTTGGGCCTATCTTCCTCTAGTGTTTGGCATGATCTAGAATAGAAAAGAATAATCGTTAGGGGGAAAAACTTACCACAAATCTATAGCACGACTTAGAACATGAAGAAGGGAAACATTTCCTAAAATGCCTCAGAGCCTCCTATTTATAATCATGGCGTGCTTCACAACCATGAATAGGACTCTAATCGACATGGTGTTTTGGACTCCAAGGATCTATCAACCTAGGGCTCTTGTACCAAGTTTCTCACTACCCAAACCTAGGGCCTAGATGTGACACGGCGAATGGGCAACCCAAAGGGACCCAAATCAAGCCTCTTAACTTGTCATTAAACATCATTGGTCGCGGAAGCTTATACAAGATATAAGGTAAGCATGAGGGGCAAAGGGACTAAGGGATAGCATGCAAAACATCATCATTAAGAGACAAAGAGCCATAGCTCATAACATAGATACATAACTTTTTCAACAAACACCTGTAAATACATAGATAGAGCAGTGGGCAAGACAAAGTAACCGGACTCACCGTCATAGTCAAAATAGGACATAAAATAGATTGTCTCATTAAAAAGCAAGAGGAAAACATAGACCAAGTTCCCCGAAATGGAGGCCTCACCAACTAGCTTGGAATGCCACCGTCTAGCAACCTAGAGGAGGACGATGGTCAACTTGGGTTCTGGTTCCTACATGGTTATATGATGTAGGAAAGTGTATGAGTTAGTATGTTTGAATGTACTAATTATGTGGTATGCAATGCAACAAAAAATAGACTTCATAATCAAAATACATAACAATAGACAATAGGCATATTATAACAAGGTGGCATGTATGATCAATACTAGAGCGAATCATGCTTAAATTACTCATGCTCATATAAGATATCATATGTGAAGAATAGACCAAACTAGATTTCCAAAGTATAATCCCCTTGGTAGGTTTATGATGATAGAATGCATCGCCGTAGTGTGTGAAGTACAAACCTCTCATCAAGGTTAGTAATGATAGCACCTATCACCCTAGTGTATGAAGTATTAACCCCTCATCAAGGATAGTAATAATATCACCCATCACCCTAGTGGTTGAGATATTAACCCCTCAACTAGGTTAGTTATGATGGCACCCATCACCCTAGTGGTTGAAATATTGACCCCTCAACTAGGCTCCCGAATTGGGAATGGTCTAATGGAACACTTCATATAGAATTCTTCATGTACATAACCTCATTTCATCATCATATAGTCATTCATATTATATCTTAAGCTTTGCACCTTCAATTCCACAAGAAAACCTAACTGGACATCTTATCAAACATTTGGGGGGTGTAAAAGACCATGTAATTTAGAGATGAAAACATTCAAGAAAATTTGTTGAAAAACCATCAACCAACACCTTCCAACACCCCCAATACTTTCACATCAAAGCCCCTCACCAAAACCGATATTAGATCTAAGATTTCAAGCTTAAAACATGCTAAAACAACCAAACATTCGTGAAGTAAAATCACTGTGCAGTAAGATTCTTAATATTCAAGACCCCCATGAAAAATCAACTTTAAATCATGCAATATTAGTAAAAAAGAGGCCTAGGAATCATGGATGAAAGGAGCCAAAGGTTCAACACCACATACCTTAGCTTTAGAGAAGTTCTTGGTGAGGATTAAAGATGGAAGTATGAAACTTGAAGAGAATCCTTAGTTCCGGATGAGGGTTTTGAGTCTTGAATTTTTGAGTGACAATATAGCTAAGTGTTTTAGTGAGTTTTGTGACATGTTTTGGGTGACATGAGGGTGAAATTTGGCTAAGTATATATAAAAACATGTTTGAGAAACCTTGGGTCCAACACTTGGAATATTTTTAGATGAACTAAAAAAAATGCTAGAATAAAGCACTACTGCATCGCGGAAGCAGCACGCCTGCTCTCTGGAATTCGTTTTCTTGGAATTTCATAATTGCTAAATCTTTTCTCTTAAATTGGCTTAGACCCTTCCCCCCCTAATTTGGACCCTTTGAACAAGAATCTAGAGTTGGATTTTCGAAATAACAAACGCATTTTGAGATATATGAAAAATAATATTTGAGCATTCTGAGGCATATTTTTTGACACTTTTTGGGATCGTTTCGCTCATTTCGTACCGTTTCAGACTACTTATGATGCCAAAGATTAGGCTAAGTTGTACATTCATGAATTGTTTAGATTTCATGGACGCCCTTGTCTATCATATTAGATCGTGCTGCTTAATTCATTTCTTACTTTTGGGGGTCCTTCCAAAGTGGTGTTTAATACAACCTTTCACCCTCAAACGGATGGCCAAGCCAAATGAACTATTCAAGCTCTTGAGGATATGCAGAGAGCTTATGTTTTGGAGTTTAAGGGTAGTTGGGATGATCATCTTACACTCATTAGGTTTGCTTACAATAACAGCTATTGCTCTAGGGGAAATGGCTTATTTAGGTCTGGATTCGGTAATGAAAGCCATTGAAAAGGTAAGGATGATAAGGGAAATATTTGAAAATAGCCTAAAGTAGACAAAAGTCCTATGCCAATGTGAGAAAAAGGGAGCTTGCATTTAAGCTTGGTGATTGGGTTTATCTGAAGGTCTCACTCATGAAAGGTGTGATTCATTTTGGTAAAAAGGATAAATTGAGTGCAAGATTTATGGGTCCTTATAGAGTGTTGAGGAGGATTGGTAAGGTGGCATATGAGTTGGGGTTGCTCAATGATATGAATATGGTTCATCAGGTCTTCCATGTGTCTATGTTGAGGAAGTGTGTGGGTGAACTATGTGCTATTATACCTCTTGATGTTGTGGGTGTTGTTGAAGACAATTTGACTTATGAAGAGGTCCTGGTAGAAATTTTAGATAGACAAGTTAAGAGGTTGAGGAATAAGGATGTTGCTTACGTCAAGGTCCTTTGGAGGAACCAACATGTTGAAAGTGCCACATGGGAAGCCGAGGCGGACATGCAAAAGAGATATGCCTATCTATTCCATTCTAATCAATCCTAAGGTACTAATTCAAAACCCCTATGTGATTTCAAGTCTTATGTATCAGCCCTTATGTCATTTGCATGTAGTCATATTTATGTTGATGTGTTCATGGTAATTTTGACACTTATGTTGAGATTTTTGAAAGTGTTTTTATGTTGTTTGGGTTGATAACTTCATGATTACTCTTCTTATGTACGATGCTTTGACATTTGACGATGAATATTCCCAAGGGTGAGATATTGAAACGCCACAAAAAGTGCTTGGAAATGTAACTCCAAAATGCCTATATTCGTAATTTCCATATATCTCAAAATTCGTACGTGATATCGAAAATCCAACTTCATATTCGTGATTTGGGGAAAAATTCTGTAGAAGATGGGTTTAACCCTGATTTCAAAGCAACCGTATCAAAATTTTATTTTCCAAATATTTCACAAACCAGAATTGATGGGCACCTCTAGCGCGATGCTACTAGGGCATGGACCAGTGTAAAGTTTCCCTCCGCATTGTCTCCACATTGTGTACCAGACGTGGACCTATGTATTTTTGTTGCCAGTTTTTCCAGTTCGGTCCCACGCCTTCGGGTTTTGGGCCTAAGCCTTCCTATGCGTAAAAACACCAATACTTAGTTATTTTTAACCCCATGTCATTCAAGACATTCCCCAAAACCATCTCAAACACTTAGCCAAGTGTTCACCCATTTCTAGTGTCCCAACTCACTTCTGGATCTTAAGGAATTCATTCAAGCTTCAAGTTCTCATTCGAATCTTCATCAAGGAATCTCCAAAGTTGAGATATGTAGGTTTCAACCATTGGGTCCTTTCACCCATGGTGCCCAACCTTCCTTTTTAAGTAAATTGCATGATTTGAAGTTGATTTATCTATGGGTATTATAAATTGATTATTAAATGTGTTGGGATTTTCATAGAAATGTGACTGTTTAGGCATATTTTGAGCTATGGATCTATGATCTATTGCGAGGTTTGATACGAGGTTTTAATGTATCTTACATGAGGGTATTACCAAGTGTTGGTGGGTGGATTTACACTAACTTCTCTGATATGATTTTACTCTGGAATTGCATGATTTTTAACTAACACTACACCCGCCAAGTGATTGATAAATTGTCCAGTTAAGGACTTTTGAGTAATTGAAGGTCTATTGTATGGCTTATGAGTCAAGTGACTTTATGATGATGAATGGAATGTATGAATATGTTGATTTCATGAAATGTATCTATAGTGTTGCAATTTGACCATACCTTATTTAGGGGGTGCTATGCCTAAATCACCTTGTCGGGGGTGCTAAGCTCGTACTACTATATTGAGGGGTATATAACTTGACCATGTTTTCGGGGGTTTCTAGGCCCCTAGTACATTTTGAGGGGTATATACCTTCACCACCTTGTAAGGGGATGCTAAGCCCGTACTACCAATTGAGGGGTAGATACCTCAATCACCTTCCAATAGGGTGCAAGGTCTTGGATTTCTAGTATTAGATGCTTGTCTATTCTAATGGTCTCTTCTATACATGTATTATGATCTATCTAAGCATGTTTTACTCAACAACTAATAATAAACGGTCCATACAGAGCCTCACGGATTGTAACACCTCTCCTCGAGACGGAAATTTCAGCTTTTCAACTCGTTTCGTAAATGACATTTTCATAATTATGGTTGATTATAGGGGTATTTTGTGACCTTCCATGCTACCTAAAGATGTTCAAATGACATGTACTTCATTCCTCTCATTCAAATTTATTCCTCTCATTTAAAATTCTCTCAAGTTACTCCTAAGAACTCTCTCAAAGGACTCTTGTAAATCCAAGCTTAGGAATAAGGAAAGGCTCATCCTTCTTCAAATTTCTTCTTGAATCTTCTTCATTATCTAAGGTATATGAGATTGGTTGTTGGTCCCTTTCAATGAAGAAGGTCCAAACTCTTTTACACTCAATTTCTATAAATTTTAGCTGACTTTAAATATGAGTTTTCAATATCATTGTTGATTAAATTCAATGATGTATAGGCTAAGTTTTATTATCGATTTTAAAGTGTTTTAAGCCCTAATATGATGAAATGCATTGAATTCATGATGTTATGGAAGTGCATGTCCCCTTTAAAGCTTTAATTTTGCATGGGTAATTTATAATATGATTTAAATGTGAATTTTACTTATGTCTTTGCTTGAATTTCATAATGTATTGATCATTTAAGTTTGAATCTTTATTACCCATGATAATATAACCTCATTCATGGCATTGCATACATGATTATGGTTTTTATGAAGTTTATGAAGTGGATTAAACCCAATTATATTTATGTATATGATTTTGATAAAATTATGGCTATGACAAGAATGTGAGTACATAAATGTCCATGACTATCGCTCTTTGAGAAAATATTGGTGTTTAGACCACTATGTTTAGGGAGTATCGATTAAGGTTTGAGGCGGGGTGGGCTATCCCCAAGGGTCCATACTAATTTCTCAAGAAGGTGCGCTAAAGGAACTATTCGTATGCATAAAAGTATTAGATGAAGTATGATATGGCTTTTTAGCCTAGGAATGCAAGAATATAAAAGTGTGATTTGGCCTTTAAGCCTAAGTATGCATTGTTATGTTTTTGAAAGACAATTCCCCCTTTTACAAGCACGTATATGAATATGTATTCTAGTGGGATGGCAACTGATGTGCTATCAAAAGACAACATTTTTTATGGTTAAAATTTGGAATTTTGTGTGTTCTCAATATGATGTTTGTTGCTTTTATGTGTTTTTGTCATACATTTGCAGGATTACAGGTTTTGCCTTATTTTTGGGAGGAAGTACAACAATTGCTGATATTTTAGGTAATACGAGACCCTTTACGGGTCGTAGATCATTCTACAGGTTGTGAAATGGCTTCATGGACAAATCTAGTGAGGGATTGATTTTCTGTAGGTGATTCTACAAACATACAGAAGGGTCGTCGAATGATTTACCAGTCGTAGACCATGGTCCGTGCCCTGAGGAGAAGAGATTGGGACTTTCTAAAGATTCATCAGACGAAACCCTCTTATAGGTCATAAAACACTTTATGAGTCATAGAGGGGTGCTGTATACTTGAAGTCCAATTTTCTAGCAGCTTTGTATGAGACCCCGATTATAGGTCGTGGAATGCAATATGGCCTGTAAACCCCTTTCATTGGGCGGGCCAACCAGTTATCTGATTATGTTTAGGACTTGCATTTTACTTATTATAAATAGATTTTTAGATTATTTTCATAAGTTCTTCGCTTATGTCTCAGTGAACTCAATAGTTAGAGAGAGAAAATAGTGAGATTAAATTGAAGATATTTTGAGAACACTTGTACTTTAATTTCATCTTTAATCATGTGATTATCTTTTAAGTTGGATTTGCATATTCGTAATTCAATTGTGTAAGTGTTTGATTACATTCTTCCAATTCATAATTCTTGCCTCCACACAAAGCATGAGTATTTAAATCCACAACTAGGATTATGGGAACCATGAAGAACTAGCAAGGTAAAATTGGAAAATTCATAATTCTTGAAAAGTGTGCATGCATGTATTAGTTAACTATATTTGTTTCGACTATTTTCTAATGGTGGAAAAAGTTAGAACCTACCAAGTTTTACTGACTGGACCAAGTTAGTAATGAATAGAAAAATAGATTAATTAACAGGATTTCGATTGATGTGTTCTCGTCTAATCAACTAAACAGGGCCAAGGGGAGGTTGTACTGGGACTAATAGGTAAGAGATTGTAATGCACACTATGGAGTTGGGCTAAGACACATAGTGAAATTCACCTCTTACCTTTGACCAAAGGGCTTGGTAAACATAACTTATTGTCCTGCATGTTGCGCACAAGAAAAATATTAGGTTATCCACTGATACTGAGTCAGGGAATGATGGGAAACACAATACCCTAGTTTCTCTCCATATATTGATTTCACTCATGTGTTAGTTAGTTTAGTTTTTTTTCCCTTGATTATTACAATGCCCCCCTCGCATGGGGAAGTAAGTTGGTTAACTACTCTATTGTAATCATTGAATTTCTTGAGTCTACGTATTCCCTATGGGTTTGACCCTAAACTTAGTTAGGTTCTATATCTTGACAGCTTCCGCTTTGTCCTCTAAAAAGTGAGATAACTTGGGAGACATCAACAATTTGGTGCCGCTGCCGAGGAATATAGCTAGACTTAGTTAATTCATAGTGACTTTGATGTTAATCCTTATTTTTCACATGTTATATTTTGTTTTTGTGTTTGTTTTTGTTTTCTTTGTAGGGTGTAAGTGTAGTTTATGTCCAACACACGAAGTCGAGGCAGGCCCTTGACTCCATTTGACCTAGAGATTAATTGAACATTGAGGAGAATATCCCAAGACAACACCCACAACGCGACTAATGTAGCTATGAATAGGAACAATAATGAAAATGTTGATCATGAGAACCCACCTCCTCTTGAGGATGTTGCTCGACAATCTCGAAGTTTTAATTCCAATGCTTATTAGTAGACCCAATACAAGCTAAATCCTATGTCTATGGAGGTGACTGGAACCATTATGTTGCCACCACTCTTAGTAGACACAAAGCTCATAGTCTCCAATAGGTTGCTTAAGATGCTACAGAATTGTGGGCAATCGGGCATACCATCGGATGATCCTCACAACCACCTACACAATGTTGCATCCGTCTACAAGAGTGTGATGGGAACATTGAATCTGTCTATGGATATTATGGTACTTCATGTCTTCCCATTATCTCTTATAGGCAATGTAATATTATGGCTATCGAGCTCCTGCAGATTTCAATCACCAGTTAGAAAGACATGCAAAAAGACTTTTTGGAGAGGTACTTCCCTAGTTCGAAGAAGCATAAGTTCAAGGAACAGATCAACAACTTTGATCAACTTCCTAGTTATTTGATCAATACTACTTAGGAGTGGTTCACCAAATTCTTACGAAGTGTCCTGGACCATACGATAGTTGATAGTGCCTTGGTCGAGATCTTCTACCATGCCCTTTATGAGAACAATCCGGCTTGTGCTGACAATAGGGCATATTCTTGGATCATCCATTTGGAAGGATAGCAGAGTGGATAGAGAGAGTGCTCAAGGTTAATTATGTATGGGTGTACAAAGATAGAGCAACCACCAAAAGTTTGTGTGCTGTCAGTGTTGTTTCGGAGTAAGCAAAAGTCAACGAAGAAATCATGTAAGAGCTTGCGCAAATTTTCATAGGTATAGAGGTGATGATGAAGCATAACCAAGAGTGAGTTAATGCAGTGCTTCATCCACCTCCACTTGCAAAAATGTATGATGAGCCTTATTATAAAGAGGACACATGTCTTGTTACTGATTAGATAGGGGGTTCCAGAACCAATGCCCTAGGGTCAATCAAAACTATTAGCACCAAGGTCGAGGAAACCAAGGTTGGAACTTCAACAAAGATGGAGCATTCAGGGACAACTGTGAAGGATATTATGATAGGAATAGGGGACTAGAGAGAGATGCAAATTGGGGTTGCAATGATGGCTTTCGAATGGCCCTATTTTTGCCAATACATAATTACGATGTAGGTGCAAGTAGTTCCAAAATTTGAGAGATTCTTGGCCGCTTATTGAAGAAAGTTGAGACACAGGATGAGGCTCTTAAGGGTATGAAATCTGAGATTTTTAGCATTATTCAGAAAATTGAGTCTCGTTTTGTGGCTATCAAACAGCTTGAGAAACTATTTAGTCAAGTGTCGACTCAACATAATCAGTGTCAGAGGGATAAAGTGCCTAGCAAAACCATTCAAAATCCCATAAATTAAGGGCAGTGTATGGCGATTACTGGTCAAGGTTACAAGAGCACCATTGATCTTCCCATGCTAGTTGATGAGGATGATGTTCGAGAAGAGACAGTTGCTACCAAGGATGTAGATGTAGGAGATAATTGAGGCAAAGATGGGGAGAGTGAAGCTCCTGATGAACCACAAAAGTTGAAGCCCATTTCTAGGCCTCCTCCTCTCTTCTCTCAAGAATCAAAAAGAGGGAGGTGGAAGGCAAATTCAAGAACTTTCTCTCCAAGTTGAAATAACTCTCCATCAATATCCCTCTCATTGATTCATTAGAGAAGATTCCAAGGTATACGAAGGACATGAAGGACCTAGTTACTAAAAAGTACACTGTGAGTCGGGAGCTCTCTTAAGAGCTTCAGCATTGGAGTACTCTTGCTACAAGGTCCCTGGTTCAAAAGCGAGAAGATACTAGTGATTTCACCATACCTAGAACTATTGGAGATGTGAACTTCTTAAGGACACCATGTGATCTAGGTGCCAGCATTAATATGATGCCCCTTGTGGTCTTCAAGAAGCTAGGACTGGGAGCCCCTACTCCGAAAAGTATGCTGTTGTGGATGGCTGCTCGCACAGTGAAGAAACCTGTGGGGATACTATATGATGTGCTGGTTGAAGTGGAGAAGTTAAGATCCCTGCGGACGTTGTGGTCCTAGATTGTAAGGTTGGTTTGAAGTCCCTATCATCTAGGCGAGGCCCTTCCAAGCCACAAGACGCACTTTGTTGGACACGAAGAAGGTGGTGTCACCCAAGTTACATCTCCTTTGTATAGGATAAAACGGTAATTGTCAATATATAGAAACTAACCAAGGTTACGATCGAACCCACAAGGAATACTTAGACTCACAAAAATTCTCCAATATGCAATCTGAGTAATAAACCAACTTAATTCCCCAAAGGGGGGTTTGCTATAATCAATTAAAAAATAAAACTGAATTACCTAACACAAGAGAAAAGTAAAAAAAGAAGAGAGAGAGAGAGAGAGAGAAACTAAGGTATTGTGTTTCCAATGATTCCCTAACTCAGTATCACTCGATATCCTAATTCTTTTCTAGTGTATAGCATGCAAACGGTAACTTAAGTTCACTAAGCCCTTTAGTCAAGGTGACAGGTAAATTTCACTATGCGACTTGGCCCATCTCCATAGTGTGCATTATTAACCATTACCTATTAGTCCTTGTAAATCCTCTCCTTGGCCCAGTTTGGTTGATTTGATGAGAACATATCAACCAAATCCTGTTAATTAATTTCTTTTCCAATTAATTACTACCTTAGTCCAGTCAGTAACACTACACAAGTTCTAATATTGGCCACCACAAGAAAACATGCAAAACAAAAAGAGTTAATCAATCCATGGATATACACCTTCCAAGAAATATGAATTATCCATTTTTACTTTGTTAGTTCTTCATGGTTCCCATAATCTAAGTTATGTATTTAGCTACTCATGCTATGTGTAGATGAAACAATTATAAATTGAGAAGAAATAACTAATCACTTACACAAGGGAATAAAGAACAAGCAAATCAAATTTTAATAAGAATCACACACTTCAAGATTGAATTAAGCAACAAGCATTCTCTAAGAATCTTGAAAGGACCCCTAAAAATGATCGAAAATGTGCCTCGAAAGTTCCCCGAATCGTAATTTTCAAATATATCAAAATCTGTGCGTGATATTGAAAGTACGACTTCATATTATTGTTCAAGGGGTTAAATGGAGTGGGAACGGGTCTAACCCTTATTTAAGAACAACCGTAACAAAATTTTAAAATCACAAAAATGTGATTTCTAGTGAGGTTTTCGCGCCCCTGGCGCGACACGCCAAGGGCGAACCTCAGTGTGAATTTTATCCAGTCTAAGGCTTTTGGGTCTTGGGCCTAAGCCTTCCCATACATGCAAATACCTACACTTAGCTTTATTTCACCCTCATATAATTCAATACATTCCCAAATACTCACTCAAACACTTAGACAATATTTCATCTCCAAATTTCAAGTCCCATAACTCATCTGGATCTTAAGGTTCTAATTCAAGCTTCAAGTCTCCATCTCCAATCTTCTTCAAGGATTCTCCAAAGTCAAGGTATGTGGGTTTCTTTGATGTGTTCCTTTCACCCATGGTACCTTAGCTTCCCTTACCTAAATTTCATGATTTAAAGTTGATTTACTCATGGGTCTTACTTATTATGAATTTTACTGCGCACTATGTTGGGGTTTCATGAAATATAGTTGTCTTAGCATGTTTTGAATTATGAACCTAAGATCTATTGTGTGATTTGAGGAAGGATTTTGATGTATATTGCTTGAGGGTGTTAACAAGTATCTATTGATGGTTTCACATTGAATTTTCTAGTATGATTACACTCTTGAATTGCACAGTTTTACACTAGCACTACACACCCGCCAAGTATTTGATAAAATGTCTGGTTAATGTATTTTGGAGGAATTAAAGGTCCAATGCATGTCTTATGAGTTGAATGACTTTATGATGATGAAAGAAACATATGTATATGATGTTCTCTTATATACTATTGGAATGTAACCATGCCTTGCTGGGAGGTTAAGAGCCCTAGGTAACCATGTCGATGGGATTGTACGTTGAGACCAATCAAGGGGTTTTACCTTGATAATTGGGTTGAGATGTTAGTTCCTCAATCACTAGGGGTGGTAGGGTGCGACCATCCACCAACCAACCAAAAGGTTTTCTACCTTAGTAATCTACCGGTTTCATAATGTTGGTCTCTTCTTACACCTTATAGTATACACTATTTAAGCATATTTTACTTAAGCATTGATCATCCATACCATATTGCTAATATGTTATCTATATCCTATGTTTATGCATTTCGATTATGTTGCTTATCTCTTGTTGCATTGTATCATACATACTTACATTCGAACGTACTAACACATACTCTATGCCTACATGATTTTACCATGTAGGAACCGGAGCCCTACTTAATCATCCTCTTGCACATGGCTAGTATGATCTCTCTAAAGCTAGTTGGTGATTCCTCCATTCCGGGGACAATGCTTATGCTTTTATGAAATGCATTACGACTCTCTTTCTTTATTGTACATTTTGACTATGAGGGTTAGCCCGATTGTTCGTCTTGGCCACCGCAAAGTTCTATGGTTAGAGGTGTTGTTAGACATGTTTTGTAAAATCCTATGAGCTTTCACTCTCTCTTGTCTCTTGATGTTTATGATATGAAATATATCCCTTAGCCTCGGTTATCCCTATTTGCTACTCTTATTGTATTTCATTGCTTCCGCGACCAAGGATGAGTAATGATATGTTAAGAGGCTTACTTGGGGTCCCTATGGGTTCCCCATGCACCGTGTCATGTCTAGGCCCTAGGCTTGGGTCGTGACAAACTTGGTATCAAAGCACACGGTTGTTAATGGTCCTCGGCATCCAACACACCACATCGATTTGAGTCTTATTCATAGTTGTGTTGTGCACCACAACTATGAGTAAGAGGCTACGAGTTGTTTTAGGAGATGTTTCCCTTCTTCTCACTCTATGTCGTGTTATAGAAGTTAAGGTAAGGTTTTCCCCCTAATGATTGTTCTTTTCTATGTTAGATCATGCCTAATACAAGAGGAAGAAGAGCCCGCACACCCGAGGGAAAACTGGCTCATGGTGAGCTCGAGGAAGCTCCCAATTTGCTTGCACATGTTGTTGGCTAATAAAGCCAATCAATGGGTCCATGACCCTCATGCTCCTACTCTGGCATCTTGAGTTAGAGACTTCATGAGGATGAATCCCCCGAAATTTTACGGCTCAAAGCTGGATGAGGACACTCAAGAGTTCATTGATGAGATCTACAAGGTTTTTGCTATTATAGGTGTTAGATTGGAAGAGAAGGCAGAGTTGGCAGCTTACCAACTCAAAGGGGTTGCATAAATATGGTATGGTCAATAGAAAGAGGAGAAGGGAATCCATAATGTGGTTCTTTGGGAGGTATTCAAGTTAGCTTTTCTTAATTGGTTCTCCTCTTAAACATAGCGATGCAAAGATGGTGGAATTTATGAATTTGAGACAAGGGTCTATGAGTGAAAGGGAGTGTGCCCTCAAATTCAATCAACTCTCTTAAGTATGCTCCCAGCTTGGTTGCAGACCCAAGGTCTAGATTGAACTAGTTTGTGATGGTTTTTTCGATTTGGTGAGTGAGGAATGTTAGTCCATTATGTTGTGTAGTGACATGGATGATTCCCATTTGATGACCTATGCCGAGCAAATGGAGGAGGAAAAATTGAGGAAAAGCAGTGGTCATGAGGCCAAGAGGGCAAGCTTTGAGTGTAGGTTTCAAAGTCGAAAGGGTGGCCGGTTCCATCAAGGCCAAGGATCTTCTCATGATTCTAATAGGGGGTTTGGTAATGACATACCGAGGGCCCAAGATATTTGTGGTGGTCCTTAATAATATGTGTCCACAATGTTATCAGTGCCATGGAGGCCCATGTTCGAGAGATACTAATGCATGATATGGGTGTGGAGAAGATGGTCACAAAAAGATTGATTATCCCTGTAACCGCAACAATGATAAGGAGGCTCGTCCACAAGGTGCAAATGCAGTTCCTTTGGTAAAGGGTGGTAAACAACGTGGTACCCCAAGGCACAAGCAATTTTAATGCTTTAAATGGGAGGTAAGGGGTTGATGAGGTGTTTGACGTTGTTACCTGTATGTTAAAAGTCTTTGATTTTTATATGTGTGCATTGATTGATCTGGGTGCCACTCTTTCTTTTGTTACCCCTTTTGTTGCTAAAAAGTTTCATGTTGAGCCTGAATTGTTGTGTGAAAGTCATATGAGGTGCCTACTCCTATTGGTGCATCTATTGTTGCTAGAAGGCCTATAGAAATTGTTCCATTTGCATCTTGCATAAAATATTGCCTTGTGATGTTGGTGAGTTCGATATGGTTAATTTTGATGTCATTCTTGGGATGGATTGGTTGCATGCATACTATGCCTCTATTGATTGTAGAACTTGTAAGGTCAAATTCCAATTCCCAAATGAACCTGTCCTTGAGTGGGAAAGTCATGATGTGGTGGTCAAGGGTAGGTTCATCCCTTGCACTAAAGCCCGTAAGTTGATCTCTAAAGGGTGTCTTTATCATATTTTTGAGTGTTAGGGATGTGGAGTCTAAAGTCCTTCCCATAGAGCCAATTCAGGTGGTAAATGAGTTTCTTGATGTCTTTTCAAATGACCTACCTGGTGTTCCTCCCAAAAGGGAAATAGGTTTTTGTATATACCTCCTCCCCGATACTCAGCATTTCTATTACCTCTTACCATGTGGCCCCAACAGAGTTAAAGGAATAGAAGGAGCATTTGAGGGATTTGTTGGAGAAGGTTTCATTAGGCTTAGCCAATCACCTTGGGGTGCACCGATGTTGTTTGTGAAGAAGCAGGATGGGTCTCTTAGAATGTGTATTGACTACCAGCAACTTAATAGGGTCACCGTCAAGAATAGGTATATCTTCCAAGGATTGATGATTTTTTTGACCAATTTCAAGGGGCTAGCCACTTCTTTAAGATTGATCTTCGGTCCGGGTACCATTAAGTGAAGGTGAGGGAGCGTGAAATTTTTAAGATGACTTTACAAAATAGGTATGGCCATTATGAGTTTGTTTGATGTCCTTTGGGTGGACCAATGCACTGGCCATCTTCATGGTCCTTACGAATAGGGTCTTCAAGCCCTACCTTGATTCATTTGTTGTGGTTTTCATTGATAATATTTTGATCTATTCTGATAGTAAGGAGGATCATATGGGTCATTTGAGGGTAGTACTACAAAGATTGAGGGAAGAGAAGTTATATGCTAAATATGAGAAGTGTGAATTTTGGTTGAAAGAAGTTTCCTTTCTAGGTCATGCGGTATCTGGGGATGGTATTAAGGTTGATCCTAAAAAAACAGATGTGATTAGAAATTGGCTTAGACCATTGGCCCCGTCGGATATTAGGAGCTTCTTGGGCTCAGCAGGTAACTATCGGAGGTTCGTGAATGGGTTATCTCTATTGCTTCTCCTATGACCAAGTTGAGTCAGAAGAAAGCCAAATTTTTGTGGACCGATGAGTATGAAAAGAGTTTCAAAAATTGAAAGATAAGCTTGTGTCCACTCTTATATTGTCAATACTGGAAAGTCTAGAAGGATTTGTTGTGCATTGTGATGCATCAAGGGTTGGTTTTTGTTGTGTTTTGATTCAAAGTGGTAAGGTGATAGCCTATGCTTTTATACAACTCAAAGTGCATGAAAAGAATTATCCTATCTATGATCTTGAGTTAGTCACCGTGGTATTTGCTTCGAAATTTTGGAGTCACAATTTGTACGGGGTGTATGTTGATGTGTTTACTAATCATAAGAGTCTCAAATATGTATTCACTCAAAATGATCTCAACTTAAGACAATGAAGGTGGTTAAAACTTCCTAGGGACTATAATATGAGTGTGCATTTTCAT
>JAPFFP010094600.1:0-20462 GCA_026153255.1 Solanum medicagineum | reverse complement strand
TCCCAATCAATATCAACTTTCATTTTACTTCTCCTTTTCTTTCCAGCATTTACATGTTCCAGGGAGCCTAGATCAACGGTATCAATTGAACCAGCATCTGAAGGATACATTGTCTTATGGATTCGATACTTTGCAGCCTTTATCTTCTGCTTTCTCCTTTCATATGCCAAGCAACCACTATCAAAAGAAGGAGGCATAACACTCAATCCCACATCTTTCTCCACTATTTTTTTCACCAAAAGCTTTTTGCTCATTTCTGATTCCCCCTTCCACCAATCTGTGTATGAAAGTACGCCATACCTTCTCTTCCTTTTCCTAATGTTATTATCTCTATTATCTGTTGACACATGTACATACATTTCATTTTTCATCTTTGAATAAATCATTGCCAAACACTCTTGAGAAATTTGGAATCTATTTGGACCTTCGATACTCAATCTTGTAGAGTGATCCATCTGAAAGTACTTTGAGTCAGTTATGTTGTCGTCAGCATCTAAAGCATAATCATTTCCGTTGCTCAAACAATCATCGATCAAATAATCCAGATCAAATCCAACATCCGCAAAGTTCTTCCTTTTATCTTTATGCTTCGACATCGACTTCAACTCCATGTATTGAATAACAAAAGTCGCATGTTTTATAATATTCCTAACCGTCACATCTTCACCCCAAGGTAAACCTTGAGCAACTTTCACAAGCCTCTCCAACAGCTCCCTATATCTCAACCTACAAGTAAAAGCCGCCACTTGCAACTCATTCGCCACATCCTCAATTGCCACATCAACTTGATTCAACTCCGCAACAAACACCAAAACTGCCGCCACAACAGGCAACGGTCTCCTCCCCGTCGTCACATACCACTTCACCAAACACTGCACCAAAAAAACACCCTGTTTCAACATCCTCCCAATCAAATCCTCAGAAACCTCACTAAAACTCGGTGCATTCCTAATATAATGCTCAAACGAATCAACAATGTCGAATCCTGGCAATTTCAAATCAAGAAAATCAACAACCCGATAAACCATTCGACCCAATTCATAAATATCACAACCCACTAAATTAGCTACTGTAACAATAGCCAACGGTTTCCCATCTATCCTCATAACAACATAAGCACAAGCACCTACAAATACAGTAAACCATCTACCCTGTCCGTATTCCCCATCAGTAATTTTCACTACCATATCCTTAACTTCACTAGATTTCGAGCTCGAAAATCCTAATTGGTACATTAAATCTTCAATTTCTTTCTGGGCATTGTAAATTTTTGTTTCTTTGTAATCATAAACAGTTCCGGCACCGGCGGTACCGGTACGGACTTGTGTTCCAGATGGACCACTGATTCCACCGATTTGGGGATCGTAATTATCGAAATCTTGTACAAATCCACATGATAAACAAACGGGATTACCTGTTGTATCATCTGAACCGATTGTAAGCTTTTGACAATACTTGCAGGCACGAAAATTCTCCATTGATACAGAAGATTGAGCTTAATTTTTCAAGCTAGGGTTTTTTTCTTTTTGGTTGGGGGAATTACACCGAAGATGAGTTTCATTTTTATTTTTGCGTCCCACTCACTATCTTTGTAAAAGAAGATAGATTTTTAAAAATTAACTTTAGAAAAACAAAAAGAATAAACTAATTAAAATAAAAAAATTATTTATTTATCTCAATTAATGCGAGACACTTTCTTTTTTAGAGTGTCCCAAAAATGATGATCATGGCATAGAGGACTTGGCTAAACACACTCGTAATGAAGCACGACACTTCTCCCTTTTATTTCCCTTTATCAATATATCCGAAGGAGGAGACTTGAAGCACTTCCTAGTTGAGATGGAATTGTATCAAGGATCAGCTTTTAGTCCTATTCTATTTGTCTTTGTGATGAATGAATTGATGTGGTATATTTGGGAGGAGATTTCATGATTTATGTTATTTGCGAACGATATTGTATTGATTGATGAGATATGGGACAAAATTAATGTTGTGTTGGAGGTTTGGAGACAAATTTTGAAGTCTAAAAAGCACTTTAGATGAGCAAGACCAACGCGGAATATCTAGAGTGCAAATTTAGTATTGTGTTGGATGAAGCAAACATGGAAGTGAGACTAGTCACACAAACTATTCCTAAAAGAGAAAATTTTATGTATCTTGTGTTTGTAATTCTAGAAAGTGTAGATATCAATGACGATGGCGCACATTGCGTTGAGGCAACAAGGGTGAAATGAAGTCTTGTATGATAAAAAGGCGAGTGGTAGAGTGCTAGCTAGTTAAAGACTTGCAAGTTCAGAAGATGTTTGTTGCGAAAATGATGATGTTGAGATGGATGTGTGGGAATACCAAGAGAAAATAAAATTAGGAATGAAGTTATCTGAGAGAATGAGAGAGTGGTCCTTATAGCAAACAAGATGAGGAAAGTAAAAGTAGAATAATTTAAGCATGTGAAAAAGAGACACACAGACTCATAATGAGGAGGTGCAAGAGGCTGGTGTGGGGAGTATATAAAGATGTAGAGGCAGATCAAAAAAATAATAGGGAAAGGAGATTAGACCAAAAATGGTGCAACTTCATACATCGAAGAAATAACTCTAGATAGGACATAACATTTTTATATTGGGCTCTTTAAATATCCTTCTTGGGCTGAAAGTATATTCCATTTGTGATGATAAAACATGGCTAAAGTTACACCCTAACACGGACTTTATTCATAGTCAGATTTGGACAAATTCGATGTCGGGCCTCGTCTCCGTTTAGCTAGCAAATTTAAGCTAAGCAAGTAGGAGAGTCACCTGCTAGCTTCCTAAATCCTACAAGCACCACAATTCTCTCACTTTGTTTAGGGTCGTGATCTCCTCATTTGACTTAAAACGTATTTACACTTGACCCTCTTCAGCGTTAGACATACATATTGCCCTTTACTTGTATATTCAGGCAATTTTAAAAATTGGCGCTAATTTGAGCAAACCATATCATGTTTCATTTGCGTACTACTAGTATTGTAAGACGTGGGGTGTTACAAAATTCCTGAGTTATGGCTTGTTGTCCCTTAGTTGTGGATTGTCCTATCTAACCATATCCTCATTTGTTTTCATATCTTCCTCAACCTCAATGTCTTCATTCATATGAGCCACTCTTCTTGGTAGTTGATGGATCTCCAAATTGAGTGGAGATAAGGGATTGCCTTGGCTCCTAGTGTTGGGCATATAACCTATTACACCCTGCAAACAAAATCAAACAACAAAAACAAAAATAAAAGTAAAATACAAGAGATTCTAGAAATCAACACTAGAACTAACTAATAGTGAATTCAAGTCAAAACCTAGTTGTATTTACCGGCAACGGCGCCATAATTTTTGACCTGATGTTCACGCTCCAATATGAAAGTGGTCGCTGTCAGTAATTAACCTAACCGAAGGTTAGGGTCGAATCCACAAGGAATACGGGGCTTGACTACAAGAATCAACTACTAATCATTTCAAGCATAAATAACTAAAATCTCTAAATGGAGGGGGGGGGGTTTGTTATTCAAAAACAAAATAGAATAAACACTAAACTAAGATGCAAGGAAACACTCACTTTTGGAGACAAATTGGGAATTGTGTTCACCATGGTTTGTTGACTCGATTTCCCTAGGCAACTTAACTACAATTGGAAATTCGCATGCAAGACAGTAACTTAGGTTCTTCCTGTCCTCTTATGAAAGTGAAGGTCGAATTTCACCACTGCGCTTGGTCGGCCACCATGGTGTACCAACTAACCGTTACCAACTGTCCCAGTCAACTCTCCTTGGTCAGGTTTGGTTGATTGGATGAGAACACATCAATCAAATCCTGTCATCGACTTCCTTTTTCCTATTCGTCACTAACTTAGTTGAGCTAGTGATACTAGGCGGGGGTTTTGTGTTGGCCACTACCAAACTACATTCATAATGAAGGGAAATAGACAATACATGCAAATCCCAATCGTAAAAATGCAAGAAACCTAATTTATTTCAAGTCAACTACACATGATTCCTACAACCCCAAGTTGTGGGTGCTTAGCTACTCATGGCTAAGGGAAAAGAAGCGAACATGCTAATACAAGACATAAATGACAATTTTACCAAAAGTACTGAAGAATGTAGGCAGCACAAGTTGCGAACCCGAAAGCTTGATTGATGAACACTGAAGACAAAGCAAGATTTCCAATCTCCAAAATGGGTTTTCCAAGAGAAAATGATAAACTAATCTAAAAAACAAAGAAATGCTTCGAAAGATGCTGAAAATGTCTCCCAATCGAACTCTCCTTCTAAAACGCTAACTTAAACTATATATTATTTACAAAATAACCCTAGAATTTACACAAAAAAGATGGCTGGCAGCTGATAAGTCTCACAGGTACGACTCATAGGATGACCTACGGATCGTAGTCGGGGTCTCATATCATGTTCTTGGCATCATAGACTAAACAGGTTTGACCCACAGGTACGAGTCATTGGTTGAGTTATGACTCGTATCCTCTTCTCGTAGTCTTAGGCTTTAATTTTTGGTCCAGCATTTTGGCTATTTGATTCTTGCTACGAGTCCACCTAGACAAGTTGTAGTGGGACTTATAACTCGTAGGATGGCCTCGTAGGGATGACCCCTACTCAGTAAATTTCTAAATTTCTTTTCTATGTTTCTTGCTACGACACACCCTACAACTCGTAGCTTGGGCAACGACTCATAGGTGTGCTCTCTGTCCTAAGCTTCAGCAAAATCTACAACTTTTCCTCAAAATCATACCAACCTAACTTTTCTACAAGAACAACACAAAACCACATAAAAACCATAAAAGGTTGCATTAAGAACTCAAAAACTCTCTTGTTTTAGACATCAAATGTGTTGTGTTTTGACAGCACATCACTAGTTTATGGAGGTTTCTGACATTTATGTCGAGCTTTGAAAATGACGTTTAAATGCATTTGTTGCATTCATATCGGGCTGAAATCATCATTATTACTTCTCTTATGTATATTTCTTTGACATTCGGGGAAGAATGTTCCCAAGGGGGAGATATTGAAACGCCCCAAAAATGTGGTTCGGATATGCCATAATTGTAATTTCCGTATATCCTAAAATTTGTGTGTGATATCAAAAATTCAAATTCATATTCTTGATCAGGGGAAAAAATTGAGTAGGGAAAGGGTCTAACCCCAATTTCATAGGACCCATAGCGAAAAATGATTTTTGCCAAATTTTCAATTCAAGTGGTTGTCCGTGATGCCTCTACAACACGGACCCATCGTGGAGGTGTGTTTGCACTTCTTTAATTTCCCTATTTCGGCCTAAGGCATTGGGATCTTGGTACCATTCCCATTTTGCATAAAAATACCTATAATCAACCATTTTTTAACTCTATATCACTCAATACACTCTCAAAACCCTCTCCAAGACTTAACCAAATATTTCATCCAAATTAAAGTGTCCCAAGTTTAATTCCGAATCTCAAGAACTTCATTCAAGCTTTAAATCTCCTTTAAATCTACATCAAGGAATCCCCATATTTAAGGTATGTGGGTTTCATTAATTGGGTCCATTCAACCATGGAGTCCAGCCTTCTTATTTTATGAAAATTGCATATTATCAAGCAGCATTATCTATGAGCATCTTTTATTATGAATTATAAACATGAAATAAGTTGGGGTTTTATGAAATTTTGATTAAATATGCATGTTTATCTATCTCAATCTTACACTATGTGTCACAACCCAAGTCTAAGGCCTAGACGAGACACGACAAATAGGAACCCGAAGGGACTCTAAACAAGCCTCCTAGCATATCATTTACACATCCTTGGTCACAGAAGCAATTAAACAATAACAAGAGAGTAAAAACAAGGATAAAGGGACTAAGGAAAGTTTTAGATAACCATAAAGAAAAAGGTCAATAACAAAGCATAATTACATCACTTGTCCAACAACACCTCTAAGCATAGTGTTGAGTGGGGGCTAAGACACTTTCTGGGCTGACCCTCACAATATCAAGAATTCAACATAAGAAAATAACATGAGAAAGATTATTATAGCTATTGACCTCGCAGATGAGGACTCACCAAAGCTTATCTTCAAGATAACAAAAACTTACCACGTGGAGGATGATCATGAGGAGCTCTAATTCCTCCATGGTAACATCATATAGGCATAGAGTACTCGTTAGTACATTTGAATGTGCCAATTATGTAGGATGCAATGCAACAAGATACATGTAACATAGTAAAAAATGCATAATCATAAGCAAGGGTTAGTATATTAACAACATGGCATGCATGATCAATGCTTGAAGTAAAACATGCTTATATAGAACATGCTACATGGGTAGGAAGAGACCATCGCCAAAGACCAAGCAAACTAGTACTTGGAATCCAAGGCCTACCTCCCCATTGGAAGGCGATTGAGGTATATACCCCTCAATTGGTAGTACGGGCATACCAACCCCGATAAGGCGATTGAGGTATCTACCTCTCAATTAGTAGTACGGGCATACCACCCCTGACAAAGCAAGTGAGGTATCTACCCCTCAATCGGTAGTTTGGGCTTACCACCCCCTAACAAGGAGATTGAGGTATCTACCCATCAACATGGTAGTACGGGCTTGCCACTCTCCCCACAAGGTGATTGAGGTATCTACCCTCAATATGGTAGTACAAGCTTACCACTCCCGGACAAGTTGGTTGATGCATATCACCGCCTCTATAATTTATGTTTGACTTGAAACATCATAGATACTTTTAATGAAATCATCACATACAAACATTCCATTCATCATCACAAAGTCACTTGACTCATAAGCCATACAATAGATCATCAATAACTCAAGAATTCATAACTGAACATTTTATCAAATAGTTGGTGGGTGTGTAATGCTAGTTAAAAATTATGCAATTCAAGGGTGAAATCATGTGAGAAAACCTAATGTAAGCCAACCCGACAACAATTGGTAATACTATCATGCAAGATACATTGAAACCGCTCATCAAATCTCATAATAGATCATAGAGTCATAGCTCAAAACATGCTTAAATAGTCAACATTTAATGAAACACCAACATAGTTCATAATCATATCCATAATAAGAATACCTATAGATATATCAACTTGAAAGCATGCAATTTACATGAAAAGGAAGGTTGGGCACCATGGGTGAAAGGACCCAATGGTTGAAACCACATACCTCAAATTTGGGGATTTCTTTGATGAAGATTTGAATGAGAACTTGAAGTTTGAATGAATTTCATGAGATCCGGAATGCGTTTTGGACACTTGATTTTGGATGAAATATTTGGTTAAGTGTTAGAGAGGGTTTTGGGGAATGCCTTGAATGATATAGGGTTGAAAATGACTAAAAATAGGTGTTTTTCCATATAACAAGGCTTAGGACTAAGACCCCAAGGCCTTACACCTAAATGAAAAATAACTGAACGCAAATATACTAGTCTGCGATGGGTCCGTGCCGCGGGGACCCTCACTGGAAGTTCCATGTTGGCGAAAATTGTTTTTCACTATGGGTCTTCTAAAATCGGGTTATACCTATTACCCACTAAATTTTGCCCCTTTGATCAAGAATATGAAGTCATATTTTTAATATCACGCATGAATTTTATGATATGAGGAAATTATGAATATGGGCATTTTTGAGGAACATTTTTAGGCACTTTTTGGGGCGTTTCACAATGAGTTGGTTTTTTCTATTGAGACTATGTATATTTTGAGCTATGAAACTTTGGTCTATTGTGAGATTTGATGATGGATTTCAAGGTATCTTACATGAGGGTTTTACAATATGTTGGTGGGTTGATTTGCATTGAGTTTTCTCAAATGATTTCACTCTTGAACTGCATGATTTTGAACAAGCATTGCACACCCAACAAGTGTTTGATAAAATGTCAATTTATGAGTCCTCAAGTTATTTATATGTTTTACAAGTCAAGTTACTTCCTAATGAATGTGGGCTATAAAGTATGTTATGAATTCATGAAATTATTTATGATTATGCAAGTATGAAGTTAACCCCTGTTTTCAAGATTTACCTCTTGTGAGCTATTCATGTTAAAGCAAGGTTTCATGTATGATTATGATCTATTCTCATGTTTCAAGTTAGGCTCACTACTAGAGGTCAAGAATGTTTAAGAGCTACTTATGATATGATTCTATGTTCATTACAAGATATTAAAGAAATGATTATTTCAAGTATTCCATGGGATTAGACTTTGCACCGATGGACTGGATGTCGGCATGGACTATCTTCAAGGGTCCATACTTTTTTCCTCAAACTATGTGGTAATATAGGATTATATTATACCCTTTCTATACTAGTGGATCCATTTACTACACTTCTTAATGAAATCTTTTCCGAAATGGGTCATGTTCCTATAAGGTGATGTATTGTTTACCTTGGCAAGTAGACCACGTCTTTAAAAATGAGGGGTAATCATCAGGATTCCAAGTGTAGCTCGCTTTTTCTTATTCTTTGTTGGTTAAGGTCTCTTCTCACATATGTATCATGATTATGCAAGTTGATTGATTTATAAGAATTTTTACTTCAAGCATTGATCATACATTCTAGATTGGGATTATGTTTATCTATTGCCTATTACTATGAATTTTGGCTATATTGGCTTATGTCATGTTGCATTGCATCCTACATACATGGTGCATTCACATGTAGTAACACATACTTTATACCTACATGATATCACCTTCTAGGGATCGGAGATCCTCTTGATCATCCTCCACGTGGCTAGTGAGATACTTCAAAGACAAGCTTAGTGAGTCCTCAAGCTCGGGGACACTATTTTCTTTCTCTTGCTATCTCTAAGAATTCTTTATGTTGAAAATTTCATATTCTGAGGGTGAGCCCGAAAAGTGTTTGCTCGCACTCCATTCTAAGTTTATAGGTGTTGTTGGAACATTATGATGTATTTGTGCTATAAGATTTAATCTTTATGCTTTTATGATATCAACATTTCCCTTAGTCTCTTTTCCCTTATTTATATCTCCTGTTGTTGTTTTGCTTCCGTGACCAAGTATGTCTGATTGATATGTTAAGAGGCTTGTGTTAGGTTCCTTTAGGTTCCCCATTCGTCATGTCATGTCTAGGCCCTAGGCTTGGGTTGTGACAATCTGGATCCACTAGCCTAGCCAACAAGGGCTCCGATGGTGGGACATTGTTATGGGATAATGAGATTCATCTCTAATAGGCCATGCCTCAACTAAGGGGATGAGCCTCAATATCAAGGTTCTCTTGGTGTTAAGTCATCCCACAGAAACTTTATGACACATACTTAGTCAATTTATGACCCTTAGAATCATAAGTAGCATAATCAGAAGTAGCTTGATCTTAAGAAACCAGCAAGTGAGAATTGTCCTTCCATCTTAGGGACCTTCTTAAACATCTTTTAGGGAAATTGTCAACATGCTTATATCTTTGAAAAATCATAACTTTAAAACATAACTTTAATGTCCTATTCATTATCATAAATCATAACAAACTTCAATTGAATCTTATTGAACTAACTCTCAAGTTAAAACATCATAAATCATGAAAATATGCTTGTTTAAGACATGTAAAATAGGCCACACTTCATCATCAATAATACTTATCATTGGGGTCATCATCAATAACTTAAATACATGTAAATACTTAGTAAAACACCATAAGAAATTATTGAGACCATTTAGAAACATAAAATATCATAAATTCATCTCTAACATGCATATTAACCTGAAGGAACTCAAAGAAAAGGTAAAAGACATAATGAAGGACTTTGTAGGTGAAAGGAGACCTATAAATCAAACTCACCCTCAATTAGACTTGCAACAAGAAGAATCTTGAATCCTCTAGGAAGAACTTGAAAAACCTAGCCTTGCCTTGACCTTCTAGAAAGAGTATTTTGCCTTAGAAAATTTTAGGACTTGGAGAATGAAAAAATTGAATAAATGTCCTAGGGCTTTAAGGTCTAATTTAGGGACCTTAGAATCCCCAAAATGACGTCGTATAAGATTAAGATTTTCTAAAATTACAAAATTTCCATTTATTAAAATTGTCGGATGGGATCTATGAAAAGCTCTATTACGAGAAGTGGTTTAAACAACAGACCATAGTCCTATCCATCCTATTATGCTTTTCCTATCTTCAAAAACTATTTTGTCGACCAAAACAACAAAACCCTTTTCTACGGGTCATTCTTTAACTTACAGATCATGGTTCGACTCATAGAGTCCTTCAACACTTGGTCAATTTTCTCACTTTACTAGACCTCATCTCCGAAGCGTTTGTACAGGTCGTACAATTGTCTAAGGACTGTGTTATTAATCATAGGTCACTTTCAAAAGACTCCAAATTTCCTTCATGTTCTGATGCTCTCAATTCTGACCTTTCCTATGGATCGTCAAATATTTCAAGAGCTGTCATTGGTTATGTGGATTACCCCACATTTGGAAACTTTTTCCCTTTTCTAAAGTTTATGTTTAAGAGGACGATCTACAAGCCGTCATCCTATCTACGGGCCGTAAGTAGGATTTGTGAACTAACCCAAGGTCATTTATTAGTCCAACTTTTCTGCACTTCTAGGTTCCTAAACTAGGGGTTGTTACAATATGTCCCCCTTGGGAACATTCATCCCCAAATCAGCATTCATGCAAAACTACAAGTTAAACATCATTTCATGAAATTTTAAAAATCCATATTCAAGACACGTCCTCAATTAGTCCATAAACATAAAAAATAAGTGTGTGCATCATGCAAAACTAAGAAACAAAGAACTAGAGATTTTAGGGAAGAATATCTTAATACCTTATGCTTGGGTAGAGTGGAATAGATACGGCTAAAGCTTCATCATATTCACTTCTGCTTTCCATATGGCACCCTCAGCTCGGTAATTTCACTTTGACAGATGCAACTTCCTTATTCCGTGCCCTTTTCACTTGTAGGTCTAGAATCTCAACCAATATCTCATAACTCAAGTTCTCTTCAATGGTCACATCTTCCAAAGGAATCATAGAGTTTGGCTTACCTATTAATTTTCTCAACATTGACATATGGAAAACCAGATGGATCAAATGCATCTCATTAGGTAGGTCCAACTCATACGTCACTTTTCCCACTCTTCTCGCCACTTTGTAAGCCTCTATATACCTAGGGCTTAATTTCCCCTTTATCTAACTAGATCACACCTTTCATAGGACACACTTTCAAATAGACCTAGTCAATAACATGGAACTCAAGATCCCTCTTCCTCACATCGAAGTAGGGTTTCGCTAACTTTGGGCCATTTAATGTTTTTCCTTATGATATTAATTTTCTCCGTAGCATTCATGACTATGTCTGGTCCTAGCAATTCCACCTTACCAACAATAAAGCAACCAATGGGTGATCTACACCATCTACAATATAACGCGTCAAATGGTGTCATCTCAATGCTTGCAAGATAGCTATTAGTGTAGGCAAACTCAATAAGTGGCAACTGCTAATCCCAAATCTCTTTGAATTCCAATGCGCAAGCTCTCAACATGTCTTCAAAAGTGAGGCTGAATGGAATATAATGAGTTGTGAGCTTCTTCCATTATCAACTTCTTCAACTTACTACAAAGCCAATCTTGGTAGGAATACAATCCTTATAGCATAGAAACCATTCCACTTAGAGGCTCCCAAACCCTTGATTAGATTATTTTCCAAGATTGTTGCGCCGGGTTTGTAAGCCATGTATCTGGAAGGAACAATAATAAAAGATAGGCTTTCGATTTTTTTCTGGCAGTTATTTTCAAAATATGTATATAAGAATCCATTTTTTACAAATAAGAAATTATATATGTCCAATCTCTAGTGGTGGTGGAATAAACCGAGATCTATGTCATCTGACCAACCTTAGGCTCTTTCTTCCCAACTTATTTGACTCTTTGGCCACAGTTATTTAGATGGTATTCCGAGATCGTATTCCTCCTAGGAACACAAAAAACAAAGATATGAACTGGGTAAATAGAAATGGATGAGTGATGCTTTTATTTCATCTAAATTATTGGCTTTTTCAACATCCATATGATCTACTAAAGTAGATCGATATTGACTATATAATAAAAAATAGATATTGGTCCATGAAGTCCCAAGAAGGTAAGAACACCTACCTTTTCCATGCTTCTTTGAATAAATATGATATACAAGTGGGACCTGCACACTGAGAAAGCTGTGTGAAAAAATCACTTCTTTTTTCCAATTTCGAAACAACATGGGCGAAATAGGGTTCTACTGCGAAACCATGGATTTTTGAGTTTTCCCCATTGGTTATTGGTTGAGCCATTAGAATGGAATAACAAAAGATTTTATGGAGATCTTTCCTCTCCACATACTCGTAACATGTTTTTCTTCAGTAGAAGATTTCTTCTGAATGTCATAATTGTTCGATACTACGTTCCTTGATCTTCAAAGAAAATTGACTCCCTTCTCCTGATGGATAGGATCCTTCCTTGTCCTTCTTTCACTAATGGTGTCACCAGTTTCAAGTAGTAGTAGTTCGCATAAGGGACTATACTTTCTATTTCTTATCCTTGCCTTCACTCTCATTTGGTCTTTGTTTCTTCTAAAAAATAAAGCGAAGCAAAGCGCATGGCAAAGAAGCAGCGAGCAGACTACCCCCTTCCACTCAGCGTTTCTTCAATGTGTGAATATGGTCTTAGACTGTAGGACATTTTGGGCAGGCCACAATAATTCACTAGTAGAAGGATTAGACCAATCACAATTCATCACCATCTTGCTTGCCTCAAATTGATGACTAGCTATTATATAAGTGTTAACCTATGCCCCTATGTAGTTGCTCGGCTCTTTAACTGTCGAAAGCTATCTCATATGAATCTTCTTAAGAAATTGAAACCCTTCTCTGTAAATAGTAAATAATGCATTTACAAGAAAAAAAGACTTTTTTGAAAAGCCTTTGTATACCTATTCAGTGGGGCAATTAGTGAAGCTGCTTCATTCCTTGACTTCTTCTCTCTATCAAGCTTCATTGTTCCTTTGTGTAGTATCAGTACTTAATTTAAGACTCTGTTCCTTATAGACAAGTATATATTAACAGCTGATGTGACTCTGTACCGATGCATTTCCTTTTGTATAGTGTACCGCTAAGTGACTTGCTTCGCACCTCAGTCTACCTTTTTGCTTACTGTGGAGTAGGCCTTTGTCAAGCTTTCATCCCTTCGTTATAGATAGTTCCTTGGTATTACTACCACTTATGACTCGGTATAGAGCCATGTGGTTGTCAGTTTTACTAACAGAATGCCTATGAGATAGTGGTCGGCCTTTTGAATGCCTTCTTCCTTACTTTTCTGAGAAGTCCTTTACCGCTATACTATAAAGGATAGGGGGTGTTCACCTTTGGAAACTTATCTACTTAAGTCCTTGTCAAAAAGTCAAAGTAAGTGTGAACGTCATTCCATTCTATAGCTACAACACTGAATGTTTCTTATTAATATTAAACATCTTAATAATAGAACTACTTTCGTACTACTAAACAAGGAAACCTTTGGTTCCGTTTATTTGAATAAACTCTAATTATTTTAGCTTACATTCAAACCGAAGTAACCTAAGCCGAAGTTGTCACGTCACCTTGTTGATATAGATTGAATAGTTTGATGGAGTTTAGTTGACTGAATCGATAAACCTAGAAAGTCCCCATCACTGGTATGTTGTTATTTAAATTTGACTATATATGTTGGTATTGATCGAGATTGCGAAATGTAGTTATAGTTAAGGCTGAAGTACTGCTTTTTATTTTAGAAGATCTATTGAAGTGCCAAAGGGGAATCGGGTTCCCAAGTCAGGACATCTTGCAGAATGCTCGACTTTCTACACTGGAAGCAAGATTTGAAGGGTGAGCTTATGGTTGTTAGCTTCTATCTCTAAATAGTAAGCATTAGGCGTTCTTAGCTAAAAGGAGGAAAGAAAATAAAGGGAGGCATTATGGCCTAACTACAATAAAAGCAAAATTTAGTAGACTCAGTCAAGTCACTTATAAAATGCCGACAATGATTTTCTACTTAATAAGTGAATGGGAGAGGAAAGAGAAGCTTAGAAAGCTTTATAAGGCCGACCACTACATAAGCCGCTAGTGGAGAAAGCTCGAAGGGCTTGCTTTCATTCATTACTAAGCCAAGATCCTAATTCTCCAAGTCAACCCGTGCTTTTTCAAAGAATCCTACACCCATGGGCATACGGCCTAGAAGGCCTTCCCTTCCCGCCGGAGCTTCATGGGCGTTGACCCATTCCTAAATAAGATGTTTGGATGTGTGTTATACTCCATATGGAGAAAAACAGCGATGTGGTGTTGTCTTGACATTTGACCTCTTTTCCCATGTGACTGGGAAAGTTCAATGAAAACCTCTCAGTTGTCATTGCCTGACCTCTCTTGCTACCACAACAACACCTAGTATGGTTAGTAGCAATCAAGTTTGGACACTATAGCTTATACTCAGTCACATTGGTTCATCTTGCTATGCTCTAGGCCTTTTGCTCTTACAATGTAAAAGGTGGCTTGCCATTTGTCACGGCCTAGTCATCTACTGGACATCTCAGCGACGGGATTTGATACTTTCACTCGATCAAAGTTGCAGTTTAGTTCTCCCCTAACATAAAATGAAACTTTTTCTTAGTGGTTGTCTTTGTACAAGACATTTCCTTGGACCATCAGGTCACATGATAGATGCACAATCTACTTTGCATGTTCCATCCTTCAACCCTTTGCCTATCGACCTGGCAGGTAAGCCACCTTGATCTGTCTTCACCTTCAAATTCGTTACACTCAAAAGCTCGAACAAGCTATACAGTCTCTTGCCATCTTAAACTCTACCAAGAGTTGATTTATGTTTGATCCTATGTACCCATATGCTATGCAATCTCCACTTTTGGATCTTGCAAAAAGAGAACATCCTTTTTCCTCTGGCTTTCTCTCTTATTCGAGAAATGAAGAAAGTGATCTTTGCCCCAGCTTTCGCTATCCTTGGCAAACAAAAAGAGCTAACGAAGGAAAGGGATGCAGTCTATCCCTTGGGTTTTAGAGAGGAGAGGGTAGAGAAGAAACCATCCTTTACAAAAGGTTTTTTGTTTCCTACGTCCTTACTAGTAAAGGCTCTATGACCAAGAAGGCATTTCGGTAGGAAAGATGACTACTACACAGGTTTCCATCTATCTAAGAGAGAAGCAGAATAAAAATGGATCACAGATAGAAGTCGTGGTTGATTTTGATTCGAAGATCTTACATGATGATGTCGCCAAAGTTACACCTCTATTTTAGAGTATAAAGCGGTCATTGTCAAGATATAAAACCTAAGCAAGGTTAGGGTCAAACCCACAGGGAATATTACTGGATAACCCAATTGTTGTCAAGTTTATAACATGCAGGACGGTAATTTAAGTTCACCAAACCCTTTGGTCAAGGAGAGAGGTGAATTTCACTATGCAACTTGGCCCATCTCCATAGTGTGTAATACTGACCATTACCTATAAGTGCTAGTACAACTTGTCCTTGGCCCAGTTTGGTTGATAAGACGAGAACACATCAACCAAATCCTGTAAATCAATCTCTTTTTCTATTCATTAATACATTGGTCCAGTCAGTAACACTAGGTGGGTTCTAGTGTTGGCCACCATTAGAAAACATGCAAAATGAAGAGAATTGATTAATACATGCATATACCCATTCCGTAAATTGTAAATTACCTGGGTTTATTTAGTTCTTCATGGTTCCCACAACCCTAGTAATGCATTTAACTACTCATGCTATGGGTAGATGAAGAAATTATTAATTGAGAAAGCATAATTAAACACTTACCCAATTGAATCAAGATCAATCAAATCCAAGAAGAATGAGAATCACAAGCTCCAATATCAAATTTACCCACAAGTATTTTCTCACAATCTTCCCTTTCAAGTATTGGATTCTCCAACTACAAACCCTAAAAGTACAAAATAATGATGTCCCCCCTTGTACAATAATATAAAAGTACTATTTATTGTAATTACAATTAAGTCCTATATAAAATAGAAAAACTAGTTGGCAACTTCTACAAAAGGTCTCTACGGCTCATAATGTCTTCTATGACTCGTAGTTGATGTCTCATAATCAGATCCTAGGATCTTAGATTTGTCTTTTATGACTTCACTTTACGACTCATAAAGTGATGTATGACACCTACTGCATGTTCGTATGCTTCAACTTCATCAAATTGTCCCTCACCGGAAATCTTCACGAAACCCATCTATTCAACTCATAGAATGCTCTACGACTCATATGCTTGTCTTGTTGAGATGATCTTTAGATTTTGTCCTTCACTGGAATTTGTCATTAAACCACCTCTATGACTTGTAAAATGCTTTATATCCATAGAGGGTCTTATAAATCATCAAAAATCAGTAATCTTCCGCAATTTTCCCCCAAATCATGGCCAACCTATCTTCCTGAAAAATTTAAACACAAAAACACATAAAACCCGAAAATATCACATTGAGAACACATAAAATCCTAAGTTTTAAGCATCAAAAGTGTTGTATTTTGACTGTACATCAATAATCCCAACTTAGAGTCGTTGCTTGTCCTCAAGCGATGACTCAATTTATATAGACAATACAGTAACACACAGAACTCAACTCAATGGCATATAACATATACTTCTTAAACTCAGATAGCCACACAAGCTTTTTAAAGCAAGATAAGATAGATTTTTAGCAAACCATTGGATACTGATGCAAGTGACAAACATAACATTTCCAAGCAAGGGGCTATCTACAGTTCAAAATCATTGAACAAGTTAAATGCTAACAATGCCATGCAAGTGCCCTCGCAAAAAGAAGTATCATATTTGACACTTAATCATGATTTCATGTTTAACCCTAGGACTTTGCAAAAACACTCACTCTCACAAAATATATTCATGCATATTGCCAATATCGTAGGCTTTCCCCGATAATCATGGCTCAAACCTTCAACTTATAACGAGACTAGGACCACTTTACGACTTTCTAGGCTTATAACATAGGCTCAGGGGGCTTTGGTAAGATATTTAAGGAAAACTGTGGATAATGGCCCTCTTTGAAACTGCGTTTTTCTACACTCTTATCCTACCAACTCTGTCGTTTTCACCTTATTCTCCCTTTTTCCTTATTCAAACTTTTCCGGGTGGTTTCTTCTCATATTTTAACCTTTTGCCTTGTTTTTATACTTCTTTTTTCATTTTTAGCTCAATCTATGACTTCTTTTATTTTTCTTGCACCCGGTACATGATTTTTCTTCTTTTTCTCCTCCTTCCTAACTCACTGCCTTATTTTTTTTGCTTTTACCAACCTCCATCAACTTAGGCTTTTAGCCTGTAGTGGAGTACATAATATCTTTCCGCCGAACCCAGGCCACTTTTGGGTAGACACCCTCAACTTAGGATTTTTGCCTCAGTTATGGTTCACAATGCTCAAGGAAAGTCCAGGGCCAGTTTTAGTATTCACTAGATAAGGCTAGGGCAATTAGGTGTTTTGAAAGAATTGGTACATGTAAGGCTCAAATATTTTGAACAAGGATAAATCATCATTTTGGTTGGTTATTTTTAGGCTAAAGTGAACTATTTCAGAAAAAAAGTCCTAAGGTCCTTTCCTAATCCATTTAATCTATGATCTAACTTAGAGTAGCAGGGCAAGTTCTTAATTAGCACGAGATTCATTAATTTAGCAAATTAAGCTCACACTCACATGACATTGTATACATTATCAACAAAAGACTTACCTATCATGCTTCTTATCTCAATTTACCCTCACTTATCAGAAAAAATATTGTCAAGCACCTAAACATGTATGGTCGCCATCTAACTACTAAATCAAAATTTTTTTGGTGGATATCATTTTTCAAAAAAAAAAAATATAAAAACATGTTATATGCCACAAGTAATAGTCCTATATGCTACAAATATTATTTAAACATCCTAAACGTTTTAGTTCAACAGAAATTAAATATCTACGAGGAAAAAGAACATAGGCAAAAAAACCTCAGGATAAAAATTTGGGGTAGTTATGGACCATAAGCTACTCAAACTTCACTAAGGCACATCATTCCCATACCCCATCGAAAATGATGTGCATTGTCCCTAATGGACAAAATCAAGCAAAATAAACACATAAAGGGGTCAAAAACATACGTGGGCACCTAGGCGCCATGGTCCACCTTGGGTTATCTCCCAAGTAGCGCCTGATTTATTGTCGCGGCACTACTTAAGTAAATTGGTTACTCAGATTTCAGCAATTGCCCAGACATCACACTTTGACTTGTCTGGATGCTTCATGGACTGGCGAATATGAAAGACAACTTCTTCGTCATTCAATCTAAACCTGAGTTGACCAACTTCCATATCCACTAAAGTCCATCCATTTGCTTGGAATGATCTTCCGAAGATGACTGGGATGTTGAAGTAAACCTCAAAATCTAGAATCATAAAGTATGTAGGGAATATAAATTTCTCCACTTTAACCAACAAATCATAGAGTATCCCCACATGCTTCTTCCCCGTCCTATCCGCCATCAACAACAACATGCTAGTAGGAGTAGGGACTCCCAATCCAAGCTTCTTGTAGACTGCAAGCGACATCAAACTGATACTGGCACCGAAATCACATAAAGCCCTTGCAAACACCATAACAACTACAGTGCAAGCTATGGTTAATGTACCTAGATCTTCACGCTTCTGAGCTAAAGACTTTGTAGTGATAACACTGTAGTGTTGGAGCTCTTGAGAAAGCTCTTGACTCACATTGCGCTTTTTAGTAACCAAGTCATTCATATACTTGGCATAGTCCAACATTTTCTCCAAAGCCTCAATGAGAGGGATGTTGACAGATAGCTTTTTAAGAATTCTGAGTAAGTTATTGAACATTCCTTCCTCCTCTCTCTTTTTGATTCTTTGAGGAAAGGAGGAGAAGGCCTAGGGACGGGCTTAAAGTTGTATTGCTCTTCAACTACTTCACTGACCACATCCTTGCCATGATCATCTATTTCACAACATCGTTTGTTGCAACCATCTCCTCACGAACATCTTCTTCATCAACTGGCGTAGGAGGATCAATAGTTCTCTTGCCACCCCTAGTAGTAACCGCCATACATTTCCCATTATTCTTAGGACTTTGTACTATGCTATTAGGCAATGTACCCTTCTGACACTGATTCAATTAAGTTGACACTTGACAAGATTGTTGCTCAAGTTTTTTAATAGCTACTAAATGAGACTTTATTTTCTATTTTATGCTTGAAATATCTGATTTCATGCCTCTTAGAGCTTCATCTTTTGTCTTAGCCTTCTTCAACAAGCGGTCAAACATCTCTTCAATTCTGGAACTGGCAGTACCTACGTCACAGATGTGTGCTGGCACAAACGGACCATTCTTGAAGCCTTCTTTGCAACCCCAATCTACATCTGGACCCCTGTTCCTATCATAGTGACCACCCAAGTTGTCTCTAAAAGTTCCATCTCTTCAATAGTTACGACCTTAGTTTCCTTGTCCTTGGCACCAATAGTCCTGATTGGACCATTGGGCATTGATCTAGAAACCCCCAATATGATCATTCACAAAACATGCATCTCCTCCTAGTATGGCTCCTCATACGTTGGTGCACGTGGAGATTGGTGAACCACCGTATTCACACTCTTTTGACTCTGTTTTATCACCACATTCAAGCTTGCGTGAAGCTGAGAAATTGTTGTTTAATCTCTTCATTAATTTTTTCTTGCTCTGTACCCACACTAACAGCATATGAACCCTTCATTGAAGCTCTATCCCACTATCCCCATGCATGATTTGTCTTGACCACTTCCTCCATTCGCTCTACAATCCTTGCAAATGGTTAATCTAGAAACATGCCCCCCATGATAGTGTCAGCACAAGCCTGACTGTTCTCATCAAGGGCACGGTAGAAGATCTCTACCAAGGCATCATCAAACTATCTTGCAATTAGGGATGCTCCTCAGACATTTAGTAAATCGCTCCCTAGTAGTGCTTATCGAATCACGAAGAAGTTGCTCAAAGTTGTTTATCTGGTCCTTCAACTTGAGCTTCTTCGATCTAGGGAAGTACGTCTCTTAAAAGGCCTTTTGCAAATCTGCCTAGCTATTGATTGAACTCTGTCGGAGCTTAGATAGACATAATGCAGCATTGCCAGTAAAAGACAATGTAAATACATGGAATCCCATAGCATCCATAGATTGATTCTGTGTTCCCAATACACTTTCACAATGAAATGCCACATTGGGCTAGTGGCTTTGTGGATCCTATGATGGTAAGACTGCAAATAGCCCGTGGTTCTGTAGCATCTAAAGTAACCTACTAGTGACTGTGAACTTTTTGTCTACTAGTACTAGTGGCAGCACAATAGCTCTTGTCACATCTGTAGACATTGGGTTTAACCTTTGTTGATTCCACTGG